>NW_015149042.1:564980-586626 GCF_001465965.1 Polistes dominula | reverse complement strand
TATATATATATATATAGGCCACGTCAGAAGATAAACGGCTGATAAATTATTTCTCTTATCTTTCTTTTCCTTTTTTACTTTATATTTCCTTTTTTCGATAAATATTTATTTTGCGCGTTAATTTGTACAAGTGTAGGTTGGCACTGTAACCCCGTCAAAAAAAGTTATGTGGAAAAGGTTCGAGAATTTATCTTTTACAAACTTCTACGTAATTTAATATTAATTTTAAAAAAGGTACAAAAATTAAAATTATATTTATATAAATAATATGCTTGTCGAATAATTTGAAAGTAAAATGATATTATTACTAATTAAAATATTAGTAATATTACTATTACTTTCAATATTACTAAATAATACTAAATATTTATTCTTCGTATTAATTTGAACAATTGTAACACGTATTTTATTAAAAGTTAAATTTAATTTAATATTTAATATATTTAATATATTTAATATATTATTTATAATATATTCATCTAATAATTTGAAACCAAAATGATACCATTACTCTATTAAATATTACTAAATAATACCAAATATCAAATTTATATATATTACAATTGAAAATAGAGAAAAATAAAAATTGCAAATAATTATTAATAATTGATTGTTTTGTTTCAGTGTATATTATTGGCAGTCCGTACTATTCACGTCATGTTGCGTTATGTGATTCACCTGTATGACACGCGAGGTGCCGGTACATCTTCTCAACGTTCATGGGACAAACGTGGACCCTTGACCTATTACACGGATTTGACGTCAGAACTGGCTGCATTGGCTGTTGATTTCTGTCATCACATTCACATGTTACTTTGGAGCAACATTTTTCTTAGTATGGCATCCTTGGTCATCTGTATGCAACTACGTTATCTGTTTTATGAGATCCAACGAAGAATTACTAAACATAGGAACTATCTTGCTGTACTAAGTCACATGGAACAAAAGTATGCACTTACATTTGTATATGATTTTTTAATTTTTTTTTTTTATAATAATTAATAGAAAAGAAAAATCATTAGTTTTACATCTCGTTTGATATTCTATTTGAACAATTTTGGAAGAAACACAGTCGAGATTTAAAGTAAAGTTCATAATCATTTTATTCTATTTATTATTTATAGTTTGATCAATATCTCGACTGATACTTAAAGTCACCCTTTATATAGATATCTTTATCCCTTTTACTAATACTTCCCTTGCTTTTTCTTTTTTCTTTTTTTATCTACTTGACAGAAATCAAATTCAACACATCTATTAAAATGATACATCAAAATTGTGATCAGAGTAATAATCATTTTTAATAAAAATAAAATATTATTTGTTTCAGTTATCCAATGGCAACGCAAGACGAATTGGCAGATAATTCAGACAATTGTGCAATTTGTTGGGAAAAAATGGATTCGGCTCGTAAATTACCTTGTGGACATTTGTTCCACAATTCTTGTCTACAGTCATGGTTGGAACAGGACACGTCATGTCCTACATGTAGGTTGGCACTTAGTATGCAAGCCAATCATAGGGAGAATTCACCTGAATTACCGTTAGAACCACAAACCCCAACAAGAAGGAACGATAATCATTTCTTCCATTTCGATGGATCCCGATATGTTTCTTGGTTACCAAGTTTTTCTGTTGAAGTCTCTCACAATCGTGTACGCGGTAATATTTTCACCTCGACTCATAGTAATTCTCAAATGGATGCAATGGCTAGACAGGTGAGTTGTTGTATGAAACATTCATTCCAGTATTTAAAATTAAAACAAGTTTTAATTAATTGTAAAAATCATGAATGTTAAATCAAAGCGAATCATGATTTTCAATTGAAGATAACACAATGCGTTATCTTCATATCTGTTTACATTTTCATTAGTCGACAGAAGTAGCATCAATATTACATGATCGATAAATCCTAATGAAAATGGTATTTGCAGGTACAACAGCTCTTTCCACACTATCCGCACAATGTGATATTGGAAGATCTGAGAATTACACGATCTGTCGAATGGACCATCGAAAACATACTAGACGGTGTGTTGACTTTACCTCATCACTTGATCGAGGAACCCCAAGCAGAATTCGTCTCGCAAACGCAAACGTCTACTGTACACATCGTTCCCACTCCTTCGATTCAAAACACTTCAGATCCAAGGCTTGACATTCCTATTGCTGATAGGTGAATGTTTTATGAACTTAATTTATTACTGTTATAGTGAATAATATTTTTCTATTTTTGTATCTATTAAAAATTGACAAGTAATGTATTATACAAAGATGAATCTGAAATGTATTTAAAACAATCCTTTAAATATTCATTATGAAAAAAAAAGAAAAAAAACCAAACAATTTATCTTAACAGATATCTAAATTTCTAATTTAAATTGTAAAATCTAAATACGTTTAATTGGCCTAATGAATAAAAATACGACGATTTATCTTTCTATTACATACATATTTTACTAAGAAGAATAATTAATTTTATTTTATTTTTTTATTTTTTTTTTTTCTAGCGGAGAAGAACCATCCAATCTTGGCGGACGTTTTTCGAAATCATCGATCGAAAGGGAATTAATTCTTCAACGTCGTAAGGAACATATGCGTATGACGGCACGTAGAAAGTATCTTGAAAAATATCGAAAAGATTCATTGCCGACATCATCGTTTGTATCATCACCGTCGTCATCGACGTCATCCCCGTCATCATTATCATCATTATCATCATTATCACAATTATCATCACCATTATCACTGTCGTCGTCATTGACAAATGAAGAAACACCAATTGTAACAACAACAACAACATTATTAACAACGACGACAACTACGACGATAACGACGACGAGTTTGCAAGATAATCGATACGTTGTTGATGAAACTATGTCTTAGAAAACGGGCAAATTCATTTAACGGATATTTATCTTTTGAAGAAGCAGGTCAAAGAGAGATTTGAGGAGAGATTTATACTTGACAGAATGTGAGCTAAACTCTCCTTTAAAAAAAAAGATAATATATACAACATATTATTAGTTTTGTCTCTCCGATTGATGAGAGATAAAGAAAAATAAAAAGAAGAGAAAGAGAAAAGAGAGTAAAGGGAGACGAACACACATACGAAATGTTATGAAATGAAATGAAATGAAATGAAATGAAACGAAATGAAATGAAATAAAATGAAATGAAAAAAGAGACGTGTGTGTATGATAGGATTCTTAGACACACGATCGATTGAAAATTTCCAAATTGGATTGATATTAATAGAGTGGTAATATAATAATATTTTATCACCTTATTGCGAGATAATTATGGGATTTCTTATATTTATACTAATTACCGTTTATTTTTTTGTTTTTTTTTTCTGCCGTTAATTTAATTATCGGCTAACTTCTAACGTTTGTTTTTTTATTTTTTTTTTATTTTGTAGTTTCTTAATTTCTTCCTTCTTCGTTCTTTTATTATTTTTATTTATTTATTAATTATGTTTTTTTTTCTTCTTCTTCTTTCTATCTTTGGATAAATTATTATTACTATTATTATTATTATTATTATTATTATTATTATTTTGTTTCTTTTTTCGAATGGCAGTACGATGGCAAATATGTTAAACAGACGAAAGTACTTTGCCAAATGACTGACGACGATGACTAATGAATATGTAAATGTCGAGAGAAGATATATAAAAAAAAAAAAAAAAAACATGAAAAATAAAATCCTACGAACCGGTTTTTAAATACGGTGTTTGATCTAATCCATTAGTGATGAGATTAGAATGATGTTTTCCTTATTTATAATATAAGATTGATTGATCATTGAAAATCGTGGCGTGATTCATTTATTTTTTTTCCCGACGATTTTATCCAACTATTACTATTACTTACTTTACGTTCTATGCTTAAGCATCGATGATACTTTTAATTTTTCTCTTATTATTAGTTCAAGAAAATATTAATGTCTTTCTTTTTTTTTTTTTTCTTTCTTGTGATGATAACAATTAATAATTTTATTTGTCTATTTTTCTTCTTCTTCTTCTTGTTATTTTCTTCTCTTTTTTCTTTTTTCTTCTTCTTCTTCTGCTTTTACGTTTTTGTGTTTCACGTTTTGTTTTTTTATTCGTACAATTATAAAATTAAGAGTATCATATTTATTAAAATAGGAAGGATACGTTTTAATACAGCATTTAGGGTAATGTTCCATGCGCTGAAATAAACTTGATCAGAAATGAGTCTATTAGCTTATATACTCGCTTTCGAATATGATGATCGTCCTTACATGTCTCAAAACAATACATACTTTATTATTCATCATTCTCTCTAGCTTTCTCCTTATTCAGAAACTCGTTAAAATTAAACAAAAAAAATATTTAAAAAACAAAAAAAAAAATAATAATAAAACTTCCTCCCCCGCCCCCCAAAAAAATATATGAGAAAAAAACAGGCCGCATGTCAATACGCTTTTCGATGTTTTCCTTAGATCAATTTGAAAAGGTACATTAATGTCAACAATGTATGTGTATTGTGTGATCCATATATATATATCTTGTATATGCAAGGTGGTTTATAAGTATTATTTTAATTAACATTTTAATTGTGTGTGTGTGTGTGTGACAAATATAATAGATGATTTAAAAAAGTAATTAATTGATCATTCTTATTTCTTTTTAAATGAAAACTTTTGAAGATTTAAAATGTGAAATTAATTTAAGTAATATAAATATAATTCATTTTTAATATCATCGTTAGCCAAACTTATTAATTCACATATGAAAATCCTTGAGTTCACCTTGTGCATATATTTATATATGTATATACATGAAAGCGATTTAAACATGATTTGTGTATATGTGTATATACACATATGTGTGTGTTTGTATGTGTATACGTGTGTGTATTTGTCTCTGTGTATATACACATGCTAGTTAGGATATATTTGACGTAAACGACCATTAGAAAGTCCAATATTTTTCGGAATATACGAAGATGAGTTTTAAAGATAAGGTATGTCCAAATTTCGTCCATTAATTAGGCTTTTTCTGAATTAGGGGAAAAAAAAGAAAGAAAACAAAAAAAATAAGAAAGAAGCATTCGTTTTTTGAAGACGCGTTTCAAAAATCGCTCGTTGTTTTCTTTTTTACGTTATCATTTTTTCCTTCTTAATTAGAATAAATAGTGCCATATATGTATATGTATATGTATATGAAAATATATGTACATTGACATATGTATATATATACATGCAAATATATGTACATTGACATGTGTATATATATATATATATATATATATATATATGAAAACCGATGACTCGATACGTAAAAATTATGGTAAATTTTTATACATTTAGATATAGTTTATCTTTTCCATCGGACGATTATCTCTTCTTCTACATTTTATTTTTTTACTTTCAGTATTTTTTTTTTTTTCCTTCTTTCGTCAATTATTCATTTAACATTAAACTCTTATATATATATTTATATTATATATATATATTTATTCATTAATCGTAATAAAATAAATAATCCCGTGCCAATCAAATGAGATAAAAGAAAAAGAAATAATTGCAAACAAAAGATATGTTCTATTAAAATTATTTCATTAAAATTGCATATACATACATACATACATACATATAATAACGATAAAACGAATTATATGAAATATATATGTATTTGTATTATCTTACATAAATAGAATTATCTCATTTGTATGAAAATATTAATCATTTGGTAATGAGAGTGAATTGTGTGACACTTTGTTTAAATGATTAATTAATAGAAAATCGAATGACGAGTCGTTTGTTTTTCATTAATTATACTAAATATATATACTCTTATTGTACACCGAGAGAGAAAATTCCATTTGCATATATCGAATGTTAATAACATATTGAACTGTGTGAAAGAAATACACACAACAACTACACACACACACACATACATACATACATACGCAAACATAGAGATACTCTTTATGAATTATTGTTTAAATTAATATTATATATCAACGAAAGCATCAAAATAGTTATTGGTCAATCGAAAGCCGAAAGCTTTGCATATAATATCCGTATTAATATATTTTCATTTATATTTTCATTTTTGTTCTATATTCTTGACATATATATATATATGTATATATACACATATATTTTAGGCATTGTACTTGAAAATTAATAGTGCAGTTTTTTGTGTATTTAAATCAAAAAAAAAAAAAAACGAAAAATCCAAAAAAAGATAAAGATTAAAATACAAAAAAAAAAAAAAGAAGAAGAAAGAAACAAATCGAATTTACCAAGTAACGAAAGCTAAATATGCTGATTGCTCATCAACTTCGTTGTAATTTAAATTAAAACATATTATATACATACAAACTCATAATTTTTTTTTTTTTTTTGTTATTTTAAGTTAGATATATATATATATACCTTGGAAAGACTTTTCTTGTTTCGATGAAGTATTTTGCAAGTTTGATAAAACGTCGAAAACATAAAAAAAAAAAAGAAAAAAAAAAGAAAAAAAAAAGAAAAACTTACTTTAGTTATATTCTGTGTATCTTACGTATTCCTTTAACAACGAATCATAACTATATTGATTGAGTTTCCTTAGCTTCTTTATGTGATATATTTAAACTTCTTCTACGTATATATATATATACATACACACCTACATTTAAAGCATACGGTCGAATATATATATATATATATATATATGTAACGTGTATGTTTGTATGATATTCATACATCGTTTAATAACTGGCTTTAAATTCATACGAATGAAAGTTGATTTTTTTAAGTTATAATAGCGTTACGTCCATTCTTATATGTCACAGTGTTTTAATTTTCTTTTGTTGTATTAATATTCGTATTAGTATTAATTTACGTTTTTCTTTCATTCTAATCATGTAAAGATGCTATTTATTTAATTAGGTCATAAGAGTCACCCGTAGGTAGGAAAATAAGAGATAAACATGTTGTAAAAATACAACTTTTTGTGTATGGCAATTCGCCAAGTGAAATTTTAGCATTTCCACTTTAGCTTATAGTATCGAAATCAGAGGATAATGACAACAAAATTATTATACGTTTAAGAGCTTGAAAAATATTTGTTCCGTTTATCCAATAAATAAGATGATATTTAGTTGAGAAAAAGAAACAAAAGTAATCCAATTTCTTTTTGCCAAATACATATATATGTATATGTATATATGAACCGTCGTCTATTTTAAAGGGGTGTAAGTCCACTTTCTTTTGTTTCGATAAAATAAAAGGTTTTCAATCAACTCAATTTCTTTTGCCGACCAATTTTAAATTGTACAAAACATCGACACTTTTTAAGATATTAAATATTAACTAGTTATCCACATACATAAAAAGTTTACATTAAATTAAGCATAAATTACGTGATATCTAATTTTTTTTTTTTTTTTAAATACCTGGACTTACATCACTTTCGAAATGAACGGTCCATATAATATTTCTTGTAAGATATACGTGTTAATTTATTTATAAATGTATTTCTAAAAAGCATTAGCGATTTGTATTCTTGCACCATATATATATATATGATTCTTTTTTTTTTTATTTCTAACAGACGAGAAACTTACAACATCTCTTGAAGGTGCAAGAATGATAATATATTTCGTATATGTGAAAAAAGAAAAAAAAAACTTATGCACTTGCGCGCGTTAGAGATTTTCCCCTTTAACGTCATTGTAAATATGAGTTTAAAATATATATTAAATTTAGAGAAACATTAAGTTTCTAGTCCCTCCTTTCCCTTACCCAATAAAAAGGATTGTATGAAAAATAAAAGACAAATAAAATGTATTATAGATTGTTGTCGTAGTTTATGCATCGTTTTTTGTCTCTTTGAAGCATAAAAATTAGTCGAATTTATTTCATCGTGATTTATTATTTTCTCTTACATTTTTTCTTTTTTTTTTTTTTCTTAATATTATATATTTCATTTCTTTTTTTTTTTTTTATATAGAAACTTACGTGTTATATTTCTATGACAAAAATATGCTTATACTTAAATAAACTCAATCAAAACGAGTCTATGCAAATATACATGTGTTTTTTTTTGTTTTTGTTTGTTTTAACAACGTAAAACGATATAATCTTTTTTTTCGTATTTCATTTCTGATTTGTTTATCGTTTAAATTTGATATAAATTGAACAAATGATAAATATACTTTTTTAATCAACCAATGAAGTTCATCACAACGATGTGAAGTATTATATGGGCAAATATGAAATCTGCAAATCCTCTTTCTGGACTTATTCCATAGAATTGACTTTTGTTTTGTGGATTAACTTGTAATCTTAGACAAACTGCAAAAGAAAAATTCATTTATCATAAACCTGTAAATTCTAATATAAGAAAAATATTTGTCATAATTTTTATAAACAGATTATAATTATATAATTGATGTTAATCATACCTCCTAAAATGAAACAAGAGACACATGAAATAAAACCACTTAGAAAACTATTAAATGGAAATGTGCCAACAAGACAGCAATACACAAATTGTATGACACCCGTCAAAAATACATAAAGTAAATAGGCATCAATTATTTTCAACTTTTTTGGTGTAGTTTTCGTATATTCTTGAAAAAACTTTCCGATAACAGCTAATGTCGACATTTTTAATGATATTTTTATCTATTTTAACAAAATATCTTGAAAAACACACAATAACCTCTAACGTTTCTGCGTGGCAGGGCCGGTTTCTGATACAGTTCAGATGGCGACACTAACGATTGCGAGCATGCGCAGTATCGAGTTTCACGCGCTAAATTCAAACGTTCGTACGAATTAACTTGTTTATTAGACACCATAATATTAAATGTGTTATTTATAAGAATAATAATAATGTAATATTAAATGTGTCTAATTTATAAGAAAATATTATAAACCATTTATTGTTAATCATCAAAATGTCGATATACATCAAAATGATTCGAAAAATATTTTATTTAAGATTTAGAAAAGTTGAAATTATCTACAAGTGAAATTAATTTTGAAATCATTAAATATCATTAAAAAGAACACATAGATATTTGAGGAAAAATCATCGTTCATTCATTATTTAACTTTGTCATTTATCTTAAATATACTTCTATTAGAAGTATTTGTTCGCAAAAGATGTTTAGGCGAAATATTATCGCAAGTAGATATTATTTTTTTCTTAACAGATATTGAAGATTTCGAAAAAGGTACAATCTTGTCAACTTCTTTTTTCGATTCAACTTTTTCCAAGACAAATTTACGATTCAAAGTATTACGATTTAACGTGCTGGATTCTAATGTTCGTGGTCGGGTTTTGATTACCGATGACGTGGACGAAATCGTATTGGATTCAGTTTGAATTACCTGAAATTGAAATAGTTTAATTTATAAATTTAAAAAATACACGAACAATAAAACGTATATATATAATGAAGAGTATAAAGTAACGATAATATAAAATACAAAATTACGGAATTAGTCGAACGTCTTTGTTGTCGAACGTTTTCTCTCTTCTCACATATTTCTGACCATCTTTTGATGGGATTACGATGGACCATTTCGAATTGAGGACAACCAAAAGATGCTTGAGAAAAAGAACTTCTCGAGGAAGTTGGCAATAAACGAATATTCGTTTGAGGAACGACCAATCTACTCGTTTGCCTCTGTTCGTTACTAAGAAAAGTATGCAAATGTATTTTTTTGGTGTATTATTCTTCGACTATCATTCGATCAAATCATTGGTCAAATTACCTTTTGTCCGAATTCTTGATCACGTTTACCGCGTGTTCGACGTTCGTGTTCTTTTTCAAAACTTGCGGTTGCTGAATATTCGTCGAAGGTGGTAAAATTTTGCAAACGTTACAGGAAGTGTTCGAAGTTTTTTGAACTTTCGAAGAATTCTTGACCTCCCCGTAAGATGCACTTTTGCTGTCCCAACATTTTTTATTCTCCTTTAACGGAGAAATAGCAACATATCCGGTTGATTTTTCGTTGGCCTTGGAATACGGTGAATATCTCGAAGGTGGTTTATACGTCGTTTCGAGACCGGCTGCGGTGGTTCTTTTCAAAATGACACGTCATATTATTGGAGTATTAATAAATTTCGAATAATTCACATTTAAATGAATTTTTTTGTTCTTACCTTATTGTTGAGGTTGTTGTTGAATATGATTGTTGTTTCATATGTTGTGGAATATATCTCAGCAATGATAACGATCCTGTATGACGTGCGTACAAAGCAGCAACTTGACGTGCTTTGTGTGATCTGATTATTAAATAAAAACAAACAAACATTAATCAATTAAAATTATTACAATTATTATCTAAGATTGTATAAGACAAATAATATGAAATATTAGTGTTCTCATTTATTATGAAAAGGATAGAGAGAACGTATACGTGTCGTGTATTTTGAAATTTAGAGATTTAAACGGGAAGATAAGAAAAGGATAAATCGATGTTTCGAGTGTTCGCGACACGTAGGCGGATTTAACGGGTCTCCTCGTAAATAAAAGAAAGTAAAAAATGAAAAAAGAAAAAATGTAAAGAAATAAATGCAATTTGAAGTTTACGATGAATGTTCATTCTTTACGACTGTCGTACTTGATATTGTACATGCCGCCTATTTCGCCGTACTTTCGTCGAATAATTTCCATCTCGATGGTGTTTCGATCCAGGTGAGTCATCTTGGATATCTCAGCGATGATCTGGAACAGTTGAAATTCATAGACCATGCGTCACTATCTTCTAAAATGTTTCATATTATTTACTTTTATTATACTATCCATATAGCATTGATTATAATGTATTTTAAAAATAATATTGGATGTATTTCAAAAGATTTCAAATATAAAATTGATTTTTATGGGTTTGTATTGCTGAATAAAATGAAAATGTATGAGATTAAAAATTAATAACATATTTATACATATATCAAAGAGCCATTAAATTATTTATCATCGAAAAAATAATAATATTACTGTCTTATGATCGGTCACATCCAAATCGGTTTCACTGGAGATTCTTGAAACATTCCTAAGCTTGCATGCGATCCAAGGATGATGGCAAAGTTCTTGAATCGTAATCCTTTTATGCGGAACGGGTGTGAGCAATTTGTTAATCAGATTTTTGCAATCATTCGACATCCTCGACATGTTTTTCACTTGCAGGGCCGTTAAGCCGCGGTTTATTTGAGCCATTAACCTTCGCCGACGTTCTTCTGATGACGTTTGTTTGTCACAAGGACTTAAAAAGGGTAGCCGACCGGTCATCATTCCGTATAAGACGACACCTCTGATCGATATTTCAATCGATATTTTATTATTTAAGATCATTTTAAATATATACACGAACTATATTCTATATACATTTTCTCGAATACAATTTTATTTATTTTTAAAACGTTTTAAATATTCAAATATTTTATGATTTTTATCAATTTATATACGAATGATACGAATGAAAAATAAAATTAGATTTGATGTGAGTTTATTTTTTTTTTTTTTTATTTTGGAATTCTTACGCCTGATCGTAGGCAATACTTTATACCTCGTTGATAATTTTTACTACGAACAAATTTTGTCGGTAAAGAAGTTATTTAAGTTATCCTATGAAATATATTGTGAAACTTGTTATAACGAGTTGCATAGTAAAAGGCGTAATTGATGCATTATTGCCTATCTTCTAACGCAAATTTCATTTTTATTCTTTAATAGTCTTGAAATAATAATCTTTTGCATTTTAAATATTACAATATTGATTCGAGAAAAGGTAATTTATGTAATAGAAAAATTTGAATATTGAAATTTTACTCACAGACTCCAAAAATCAACTTCAGGACCATATTTTTTACCAACGACGAAAAGTTCTGGTGCTGCGTATTCCGGTGATCCGCAATGTGTTTTTAAAGGATCTTCGCAATGATAGATGTTACTTAATCCAAAGTCTATTCAAATAAAAACAAATATTTATTTTAATATAAAGAAATATTCTAATTTGATGATTAACATTATATATTTATATGTTATTCACTTACCAACTATTTTAATTTGATCTTTCCGAGAATCTTGTAGCATTATGTTTTCCATCTTTAGATCTCTATAAATAAATATAATAATAAATGATTATGATGATATTATGATACATAGAAGATTCGAAATATTGATAATTGAGGTATAAATAAGTAAAAAATATTATTAAATATTATTAAAAAATATTATTATTTATACATTTATTATATATATTTATTATATTTATTAATATTTATATTTTTATTATATTATTATATTTATTATATTATTTATTATTATTATTATTATTAATTAGTATTAGGAATTCGAAAGTTCATTGCCGCAAAGACCAAATCCCGATATTATTTATTATATTTATTATTTAATATTATTATATATTTAGCGTTTCGAAAAACTATGTATTTTTGAGTTTATGTAACTCTTTTGTATTTTATAGTTGCCAAAGAAGCCCTAATAAAATGACGAAACGTTTAACATTATCAAAACAAATATGTTCTAATTTTTTTTTTACCTATCCAAATTATCCACGATACAAAGTTTTTATATAAATGATTAAACTTTATTATTTTTTAAATGTAATTAATTTTTTTAATATAAAAAAATCACTCGACTTCGTATATACAGCACAAATCACAATTTAAAGAAAAAGTGAAAGAAAAAGAAATGAAATCAAGAAACAAATGGAAAACGAATAATCATCGTGTACGTACCAAATATCATACATCATTATTATATTCTCATCTCTCCTTCGTGATAAATAATAATAATAAAAATAATAATAATAATAATAATAATAATAATAATAATAATAATAAGAAAGAAAGTAAAGCTATATTCAACGGGAAAAATAACTAAAATACAAATCCAAACGCACAGGAAGGCAGGCAGGCAGGCAGGCACACTTACACTTACACACACACACATATATATACACACATTCACATATCCATAGAGACATACACATATACAAAGATGAAGAATCTTTCGGTTCGTATACCTTTCGGCCCTGATCTTACATAGCGCACTGGATTTTATTTGCTCGTGTCCGGTCACTCTCCTGATGCGTTCTCGCAGACCTTGTAAGTCGCAACCAACGGAGGATGGAAAATAAAATAAAGGATAAATCGAGAGAAAGAGAGAAAGAGAGAGAGAGAGAGATAGGGAGGGGGGACGATATCAAGCATGGTTGACCTCGACTTCGGTTGTTGTTCGATTGAACAAAATAGGATATGGAAAAAGGAGGTATATACTTATGAAGAAAATGCTGAAATTCGGTTGTTGTACGATTGAATAAAATAGGATATGGAAGAAGTACTATACTTTCGAAGAAAATGATCAAATTCAGTTGTTGTTCGATTGAACAAAATAGAATATGGTGGAAGTACTATACTTTCGAAGAAAATGTTCAAACGATTGTATTATATTAAATGAAATGGTTAAGTGAACTTTGAGTTTTGAATGAACTCAGGAAAAGCGTACGCTTTCGTAAAGAGAAGTAAAAGATCCAGAAGTTGTAAAGGGAAGGAAGGAAGGAAGGAAGGAAGGGAAGAAGGGTAGGATTTAAAAGGAAATATCGATCGATCGAAAAAGAAGCTGTCAACGAGTGTAATAAC
Source organism: Polistes dominula (assembly GCF_001465965.1). The sequence continues at coordinate 572,981 of NW_015149042.1, read as the reverse complement.
TCGACTTCGATGTTTAGAATGTGTTCGAAAAAGTTCTACCGTCGTCATTGCGTCGTTTCGTCTTTTGCTCGTATCAAAGACCCCGAGAAAAAGTAAGAAAACAAAAAAGAAAAATAAAAAGAAAGAGAGAGTGAGAAAGAGAGAGAGAGAGAGAGAGAGAGAGAGAGAAAGAGACCTTGAAACGCATCATTAAAATCGCATCGTCGAGCGAAACACCGTGCAGCACACACTTTGGGTTCTCGCTAATAAGTAATAAAAGAGAATGCTCGCGTATAACACGTGCCCGCGGCTCTAAGATCTTCTCAGATTCGAAAGAGAGAGAGAGAGAGAGAGAGAGAGAGAGAGAGAAAGAGAGTGGGATTACTGCGTTGTAACAACATTTTTACACCCACGGGTGCAATCTCTTTTAAACGAACACCAACAATAACTACGAAAAATTACTAAATAAAAATTAAATATTATAGTTTGGTGTTTTATTTGGTGTCTATCGAAATCATTTTCTTTTATTTATTTATTTTTTTTTTTTTTAACAACTACTTATTAAGGGTCTTCATAACTTTCTAATTGATATCTGTTAATAATATTCTAGTATTTATATTTATTATACGTATAATATAATATTGTATTTATATACTTAATATATAAAATAATATAATAGAAATATATAATACTTATAATATATTATTATACTTATACTTAAAATATATAAAATAATATAATAATAATATATGTAATATAATATATAATACACTTATAATATGATATTATATTTATTTTTATAATTATATATAAAATTTAAAAATAATAGGAGAAAATAATGGAAAGGGTAAAAACAAAAAAAAAAAAAATGAAAAGTTTAGTTGTTATTGCAAGGATTGAGCAATCGATCTATCATATCTATCATATCTATTTATCGATGAATCGATCGATATAAAGTAAAGCAGGAGGTGGAGGAGTTTGTTCTTGGGAGTGCAAGAGACTTTCTCTCTCTCTCTCTCTATCTCTCTCTCTCTCTCTCTCTCTTTTTCAGCATCGGCTGAAAGTCTCGAACGATGCACTCTTCTGCATCCTTGGCGGCAGGATAATAGTTGAAACGACCCTGAAACCGAGGCCACGGTTGTTCGTTGGCCTGGACGATTATATTTCTTTTTCCAGCTTCGAACTTCTCTTTCTCCTTCTCTTTCTCTTTCTCTGTCTTTTTCTTTTTTCAATTTCTTCCAGCAATTTTTTTTGTTTTATTTATTTTTTTTTTTTAGATTTTAAAGGCACGCGTGTGTGCCTACCAGACTTTTTGATACATAATATTACGCGAATATCGTGCTGGATTATAACGATTCTTATCGGCTAAACCGTTTGTCCGCCTACTTCGAATATAGGTGCTTACTTATGTATATAACTATCTCTCTCTCTCTCTCTCTATTTTTTCATGTATATATATATATATAATATATAATAACTACCTCTATATTATAAAATTATATTCTCTGCGTCTTTTCCCTTCTCCCTCGCTGGCTTTAATTTTTCTTTTTTTTTTTTTTTTACCTATTTCTTTTTCATTCCTTTTTATTTTTTATATTTGTTGTTTTTGGTTTCATCATTTTTTGGTTCGCATTTGTGATCTCGTTTTCTTTTTCATATAATAAATATTTATTAGACAATAAAATTATATTCCATCTCCTTCGGAGGGCCTATCTTTCTCTCTTTTTCTTTTTTCTTTTTATGTATTGGGTTGGCAAGAAAGTAATTTCGCGGTAGTAAGTAAATATATATATATATATATATTATTATATTATAAAATAATATAAGTATTTTTATATAATATTGGCTTGGCAAGAAAGTAATATTTCACACTAGAAAACCGAAATTACTTTCTTGCCAACCCAATATATTTAAGAAATAAAATTAAGTATACTTACAATAATAAAATTACATTTAATCTATCTAAATGAACGATCTATCTTATTAATTTTTTTACTTTCATTTTCTTGTTCTTGTTTGATCATTTATTTTATTATCTACTTCCTCCTCCTCATCCTACTTCTCCTCCCATACTTAATATTACCTGCACGAAATATCCAATCAGTTCAATTTTGTTCTATTTAATATACTCTTCTTTTTCTTTTTTGTATTTTATCGACTTGGACAGAAAAATCGTGTACTTTTCGTTAATTAATCGACCCTCACGCCAAAAGTCATGTTCGTGAGTTTTGCAAAAACGATTTGGTCCGATATCTTAATTAGCTTTCTATCTCTCTCTTTCTCTTTTATTCTTTCTCTTTTTTTTTTCTTTTTCTTCTCTATTCTTCTAGGATCATAAATATACATGAGACATGGGTTCGTTACGTAAATCGATTTCGGGGTATAGAACGACGACTATCGTATTTGCTTTTTACCTTGTAAGTTCTTTAATAGTCCATCACGATGAGTGAAAGCTTTATACGAACGAATACAAATGTTCATTTTGGTTCGAACAATTTTTAAACAAAATCATATACGATAAAAATAATGATATTTGCAAGAACATCTTTTGATTTATAATGACAAATTGAAATAACATACTTTGCTTTCCCCTTTTCCCGCCGTAAATTGGTTAGCCAGTAAAGTATCTCGTTATATCTTACGAGTTGAATGATTTAGTTCAAAATAAATCTAAGAGATGGCACTAACGTGTCAGTTTTTTCAAAAAATTTTCTCAACCCATTCGAGATCACTTGCACACCTTGTATGCAATCATACTTATTACCTATTATTAATTATTTTGAATAAAGTATACATCGAAATAAAACTTTTTTTTTTTGTATAAATAGTATCTTTAAAGTATAAAAAACAAAATTTGATATTGTAACATTGGTAATATAATAAAACAAAAAAGAAATGGCTCCTTGAACCGTGTCCGAAAAAAAGTCGTGGTCACGAATGCAATTGAATGCATTTATGTAGATCAAAGAAATTACTAGTGTTTCTTATATGAAATTATTATTAAATAAATAAATATATAAATAAATAAATATATAAATAAATAAATAAATATATAAATAAATATATAAATATATTTATACTTAGAATATTTATATATTTATATATTTATATTTTAATCATCTTCCTCTGTTTCTTTCTAATTTAATATCGATAGTAATTCACTTGAATGGGTTGATGCAATTGAATGCATTTATGTAGATCGAAAAAACCACTCTTGTTTCTTATATGAAATTATTGTTAAATAAATAAATAAATAAATAAATAAATAAATATTTATATTTTAGTCATCTTCTTCCCTTTCTTTCTAATTTAATATCGATAGTAGTTCAATGTTGCATTCGCGTGTAAACGTTATAAGAAAAAGAAAGTATAAGAGATTAAAAATAAGAGACAGAAGAGTAAATGAGTGAATGAGAGAGAGAGAGAGAGAGAAAGAAATAGGGAGGATCTGTTTACCTTCTCGCGTTTGCATCGTACTCGGGTTTTGCTGCATCCGTAAGCGCTTAAATTTAATTGCCGACCATGACCGTTACATCGAGGCAGTTATTTTCGTCTTGATATCCTGGTATAATACTACTACTACTACTACTACTACTACTAATATTACTACTACTACTACTACTTCGTTGAGCGGGGTCATGTCCGTATTACGAACTAAAAGTCCACTCATATTTTTTATTTTTTCTCTCTCTCTCTCTCTTTTATTCACACACACACACACACACATATATACACACATACACACAGTCGAACACATTATTTTTCTCTTTCTCTCTCTGCTTCTCTCTCTCTCTCTCTCTCTCTCACACATTTATTTTCAATCTTTCTTCGTCTCTCTCGATCTCACCCAAGTTTTATGTTTTCTTTTTTAATTTTTTTTTTTTTTTTTATTAAAGATTTTCTACCTATTTTTTGTTATTATTATTTTATTCTAATGTACGTGTCTACGTTAAATATCATTCTATATATTTTGTTTCAAAGAGACAAGAGTTAACGTTTGAAAATCTTACTTATATAGGACTATTACCTTTCCGTCTCGATTTATGCCACACCAACGGTATTAAATACATTCGAAATAAAAGCTGAAAGAGAGATAAACAAAAAAAAAGAAAAAGTGAGAAAGAGAGAGAGAGAGAGATGAGCACCAGATACGAATACACGAATATATGTAGTTGGAAATAAGTAACGGCAAAGAGTTTATATTCGATGCATAAAATGATGTTAAAAGAAATTTTATTACTCGTCATATTCACCATAACATATACATATGTGTGTATATGCATTTATGTTAATGTCTTATTTCTCTATCTGTCTCTTTTTCTTTTCATATAAGTTTAACTAATTGTAAGAAAAAGAAAAAACTTCTTGGTCATTCAAGCAAATGTCCTAATTTAATAAATTAAATTATCATAAAGTTTACACAGTTAAATCTTGATTGATAATTAATAAATAATTATATAGTAAGTTACATAAATATTCTATCATAAATTCTATTTTTATTATTATTATTTTCAAATACATAATTGTGTGTACGTGTATGCAACCAATGCAATTTTCTTTTTGAAATATAATAACAAATAGTTCAAATAAACAAAAAATTATATCTATTCAAAATAAAGCATATCATTTAAAAGCAAATAATTAATTAATACATAATTATATAGTAAATCACATAAGTATTCTAAAATAAATTCTATTATATTTTTAAATACATATTTATGTGTTTACGTAAATGCAAGCCCATGTAATTTACTTAATGAGATATAATTATGAGTAGTTCAACTAAATACAAACTAATTTCTATTTAAAATAAAAAATATCGTTTAAACGCAAATAAATTTAATTGCATATAATTTTAATTATTTACTTATCGTGTGCGTTATTTTACATATGTATACATTTAAATAAATATTTAAATATACGTATATATATATATATATATATATATATATATATATATATATATGAGTGTGTGTTAGGTTTGAAAGGATTCGAACGGTATATACAATACAAATCTATTGGAAAGCATGAAAGATATCAGTGTTGTATTATATAATTGAGCTCTATTACAATTTAACGCGTGTGTTGCCCCTAATGAAATACAAGTAAATAGACATGGGGAAAAAAAATAAAAAATAAAAAAAGAAAAACATAAAAAAGGGAGGGGAAAAGAACCGAAGCACGTTACAATAGTTGGCAATGTAATTTATGATACTTACGCAAGTGGTACGTACGCTTCTACCGTTTGAGAGCCGTTCGAGCGGTAACTAAGCTAAACCGATGTAGATGCGTGCTTCGATAAATGCAGCAGCATGCATCCAGTCAAACAGAAATAAAGAGAAATAGAAAGAGAAAGAAAAAGATAGAAGAAGAAGAAGAAGAAGAAGAAGAAATAAGAAAGATGAAAAGATAAAAAAAAAAGCGAGGAGAAAGATAGTCGATTATTTTTCTTCATAGACGCTGATTATTTAATCCTAGTTGGATGTTCCTAAACGAGAATTGGAGAATGCAATGCAACTATGAAATAGTTGAATTCAATTGGAAATCGTAAAGTCGATCTGAACTTTGCTTGAATTTTTAGAAAAAAAAAAAATATTTAAAAAATGAGAGAGAAAATAAAGTACAGAGAGAGATAGATAGATAGAGAGAGAGAGAGAGAGAGAGAGAGAGAAAGAGAGAAAGGGGGTGGAGGAGGAGAAAAAATAAAAATCGATGTTCCACGTATTTTTAATCGCATCGATTTAAATGGAGGCACGTGCGAGTGCACGTAGGACGTATGTACAACATCCGTATTCCATAGACGTAGTCTCCACGTATATAGGAACGGATCGTTCGTTCTTTTGATGAATATCAATCGACCAACTCTTGTCGAGAACGATTATTCCTATGTATGTGTGAATGTACGTTAAGGTTAAGTGAATTTGTATATATATATATTTGTATATATATGTTTGGGTGTGTAATGCAAAATGTAATAATAGTATAATCGAAAGGGTACACCCTCCTTTCAATTCTTCTTTTCTTTTATCAAATTGTTCTTTTTTAATATCTTTGTAAATGTCATCTTTAATAAATGATATTTTTATTGCTGCAGTAATGTAATGTGTTGAAAAATAATTAAAGAGAAATATTGTAAAAAATAAAAAGAAAAAAACTAATCAACGAAAATCACATACGCAAAACTGAGTGAGTTGGGGGAGGGGGGAGGAATTTTTGAGATTTATTAGAAAAAAAAAGGAAGAAATTTAAGAGGAGGAGGAGGAGGAGRAAGAAGAAGAAGAAGAAGAAAAATATGGAAAATAAATCGAGCACAAGTAAAGGAAAAGAGGAGTAAATCGTGCGACCCCGTGACTCGGTAACTTCTTTGGAAGGTTCGTCGACAACTCGAACCCGTTGAGTACCCATACATACGTAGTGAATGCCGATTGGTAGGTTCGTCGTATTCTTTGGGTCCAGTGCAACCTCCTCCTCCCCCTTTTCTCCTCCTTTTCCTTCTTATTTCTCCTTCTCTTTTCATTTCTCTTCGTTCGGTATACCGCTGCGTGGGCGAATGGGGCCCAGACGAGGTCATCGGCCAGAACTCGTACGGGTTTCGCCCTCCGCGAAGATAAAAATTCGCCAAAATCACGAATCAACTGTGATTTATTTCTATTTTCTTTCCTGTCACCTTTCTTTTTTTATTTAATCTAATTAATGATAATTTAAACTATTATTAATAATAACTTGTGCTTTCGTATTATCTCTTGTTGGTTTCAATTTAAATTACGGATGTAATTGTCTGATGAATTGTACTTCGAATTAAAGAAATAAGAAAAATCTATATTAAAAAGTATAATAATTATTAATAAATAATTATGAAAAATTTAATAAATCTATGCTAGAAAGTAAAATAATTAATATTAATTTTATTTTGTATATAATTATTAATAATATAAATTATTATATTAAATTAATATAATATATATTAATTTAATATAATATATATATTTATAAATTAAAGATTATATAAATGCATTAATTTATAAAACAATTCGTACAACACATATATTAATATAACTAAAGTCTTATTTAAAATCATAATGCACAGTAATTTATCATAATAATGAACATTGTAATGCGGTCTCAAAGATAAAATGTACAAAATCTGCATAGCAATAATGAACGTATTAGTATTGGTTAACGTTCCCACTGATATATTCTCTCTCTCTCTCTCTCTTTCTCTCTCTCTTTCATTCGTTCCTTTCCTCTTTCCCCTTATTTTCTTCCTCATTCGCGAATACCGCTAGAATTATCACCAGGGAGGTGGTTTAATTTCCAAATGCGTTTGCGGTTGCGCGTCGTTGCACACCCCGCACGTAATTTCTACACCGCAAAGTGAACGAGAGAAAGAGAAAGATGACAAGGAAAAGGAATATCTTTTTTTCTCTCTCTTTCTTTCTTATCGTCGTGGGTGGTGAGGCGAGAAATTCCTACTTTTTTTCTTTTTTTTTTTATAACAATAATTATCTTTCGAACTATTTTATATACCGCAAAGTTCATATAATTCTATTAGAACAACGTTTGTTTTATAATTCATCAAAATATTAACATTAAAATACGTTCATTGGTAGAATGATTGAAATAGTTTATGTATAAAATGAAATGAATGTAAAAAGGTTCGAACGTATGAAAAACCTTGAATGCGAGAGAGAAAATTAACGCGATACGATTTTAATCTTTCGTGGTATGAATTAATATCTTGCAATCTTAGGCTTACTTAGAAGTCGAATCGAGTCTTCTCTCTCGTTAATAGACCCGTGCGAAATTATGCGAGTTAACGAAGCGTATTTTTTTGAACAGGTGAAAAAGAAAACTGACTCTGATCTTTCAGAGAGAGAAAGAGAGAGAGAATTTGCCTCGAGTTCTCTTACGGTTCAGACGTATAGATTATTATATAGATTATATAGGAGATCATCGAGATACACATGTATATATATATATATATATATATAATATTTCTCTCTCTCTCTCTCTCTCTCTCTT
>NW_015149042.1:543834-564944 GCF_001465965.1 Polistes dominula | reverse complement strand
ATATATATAAAGATAAATAGATAGATAGATAGATAGATCGTTATATGTGATAAAAATTGAATACGTATATGGACAGAGTTCGTGGGCTATAATTTTCCACTTAGGTCAAGTTAGGTACAAGTTATTGACACGCATAGACACGCACACGCACACTTATATATATATGTATATATACTACATATCAAATAGTAAGATAGTAGACCACCTTTGAAGAAGAAACGAAGGAGATTTTCATCGTATCGAATAAGGCCCTTATCAAAAATTCAAATCGAATACGCGAGTAGTAGTAGTAGTAGTTAGTAATTTTGAAACTGACTGAACAACCATCGATGAGCGTGTAAATAAATTCCTTTTTTCTTTTTTTTTTTTTGAAAAGGAAAAAAATAGGAGAGAAAAAGAGGGGAGAATCAAAAGAGGAAAGATAAAATAAAGAGAAAATATAAATAAAAGAATAAAATGGAGCACGGAAGTCTGGCATTCGAAACGCTTTCGAAGTAAAGGCACGTGCGACAGGATTTCGCGTTAGGCAGGTTTCCTTTTTATTTCTTTCTTACTCTTTCTCTCTTTCTCTTTCTCTCTTAAGGCTCCTTCTCGTTGGCCTTGAGAAGGTACTCGACCACTTATGATAATCCCTAGCGGGCGGTTTGTCGGTCACGCGAAAGGTGTACCGTGACGCGTGCGGTGCATCGATAAAGACTACTCCTCGAATTCTCGCGCGTTCGAGATCTTATGATAGAGCGTGTTTATATTTTTTAATCGTTACGATGAAAAATAAGTAATACAAAACACACCGAACGGAATGATTGCTTATTGTAAAGACAACACACATGTATATATGATGCACCAGTCACGCCTTGCAGTGGCTTTGTTATAAAATGTTAATCTAATATAATTATAAACTATTTAATAAATTACAACACACAAAACAATACCACAATTCAAATGGAATAATTAAAGTAATAATACACGAAAAAATATATAAAAAAAAACAAAGTTAGTTATGTCATATGTAAATCTGAATAAAACGTGAAATAATTGAATTGTAGTACAATACCATCTATTGAATGCTTACAGAACCTAGAGACTTAGATAACTTCTAAATCTCATAATTTTTATATATAAAGATATGTATAATAATATATTCTAATAAGATATGGTATAATAAATCTTATTAAAATAATCTAAATTATCTATAAATTAAATCTACAGTGTTAGAAATAATGATAAAAACGATTGGTAAAATGCAACGTGTAATATGGGATTACTGTAAGCATTGTGTCTTTTTGAACGTATTTCGTTAAAAAATAGATCCGCAATATAATGGATTAATAATATTTAACGAAATTTCATCGCGTGTCATCGTAAAATATATCAATAGTAGATCATATTCTACGATCTAACCGTAAAACGTCTCTACCTACCACCCCATTAACATCCAAATCCACATTCTTCATTCCAAGTTCTAGAAACTTACAACTACGTAACAAAATATGAACCATAAACCAATCAAAGTCGGCCCATAAATATAAATAATCATTCCTATCAAGATTTTCATAGTTTAAAACAATAAACAAACTCGAGTATAAGAGCTACATAGTTATATTACATTAATAATAACTTCCTGTTAATAATTAACATTAATAAGTCCCATTGTATTCCACTCTTCGTTGAAGAATCATTTCAGTTTAAAGAAAAAGAGCAGAAAAAAAAGACAGACAGAAAGAGAGATAAACAACGAAGAAAGAAAAAATAAGTCGGGTGGAGGTATAGGGAGAGGAGGAAGAGTAAGGGATTCTATGGTGTTGTGGCTGGTGTGTAAGTAGTAGAAGTATGGTGGAAAGGTAAAAGTGCGTCGAAAAAACTTCGAGTAATTTACAACAATCGTAAACGTAAGAGCAGGCGCAGTCGGGTTGATTCATAGTGATTGCCTAACGGAACCAACGTGAAAATTTACTCGCGTTAGTCGCTCGAACAGTTGGAAGGTTGAGAAGAAGTTAGTGAGAATGAGTATGATGAAAAGAAAGAATAAAAGAAAGAAAGAAAGAAGTAGAGGAAAGGAGTAAAAGAAGGATGGGGAAAGGGTGAAGTAGACTCTGGTGAAGGAATAGGGTGAGAAGGGGTGTTAATTGAACGGGTTAATTAATATTTCGCGTACAAATAGATATATGAAAAAATATTCGTAATTATATTAATCAATTGGTACGATATGATTATTACTAATTATATGGAAACAAAATTTAGAAAATAAATATAATATATATATATATATATATATATATATGTGTGTGTATAACAAATTTTTGCCTGAAATAATCATTTTTTGAAATTTTTATATATTAAAATAATTTCATTATCCATAAATTAAATCTACCGTACTAGAAATAATTATGAAAACTACTGGTAAAATGTAACGTGTAATATAGGATACTGTATATATATACTAGGATGGTTCGACCACGCGTTGCTTTGGCTTTTATAAAGTTTATAAAATGTTAATTTTTAATATAATTCTAAACTATTTAATAAGTTATAACAACATACAAAATAATACCACAATTAGGATGGAATAAATCAAATAATAATACAGGAAAAAATATAAAAAGCTAGGTTAGTTATTAATTGAATTGTAATACGGCGCTATCTATTGAAAACTTACAGTAGCGAAAAACCTAAATAACGTCTAGTTCACAAATCTTTAAATTTGCGATAAAAAATACAAAATAAACGCGATAAAAACTATCTTATGGGTAATAATAAAAAGGTTATAATAAAATAAGTTGAAAGAAAACACACAAAATACCAAAGATTTCATTAAAATCGGTTTAGTAGTTTCGATCTTTATTGGAAACCAACCATCTTTGACACTGAATTTTTATATAAATATAGGAGAATTAGTTAATTGAAACAAATGGATTGATACGATATTGAAAAATGTTAGATAGTTAGATTATAAAACGCGAGTTATTATAAAAGAAAAGAAAATTCATTTAAAGGGTTAAAACATCGAGATATGCTATTACCTGTTATGATGGTGGTAGTGGTTATCCTATCTTGTTCTTTTATTTAAAGAAAAAACAAGGAGAGAGAGAGAGAGAGAGAGAGAGAGAAAGAGAGATAAATAAAGAAAGAGAGAATGAGAGATAAAAGATAAAGAGATAGAATTTGCCTCGAAAGGAGCTCTTCAAACGAGTATTTCGGATTCATGGAGAGTCACTTTAGCGTGACCGAGACCTGTACAGAATGGCACGCTCGTAAAATCGAAACTACGGAGAAAAGAATAAAGTGAGAGAGAAAGAGAAAAATAGAGAGAAAGAGAGATAAATGGATAGATAAAGAAAAAGAAGGAATATATGTTTGAGAGGCTCGATCGCACGAGGTCGAACGTTGCGCTTGGAAACGTGCCGACGACTCGCCGGAAGTCGTTAAAAAACGATACGCGAAGATAATGCCGTTTGAAAGAAGCACGCGTGTCGCGAAAACAAGAAAGAATGAGATAGAAATATATAAAAAGAGAACGAGAGAGAGAGAGAGAGAGAGAGAGAGAGAGAGAGAGAGAGAGATGGAAGATTGGTTGATACGATAGTTTCAGAATTTGAATTTTATCGTTAAACTATGAGACAAACATAGTCATTTCCTGGAACAAATCTAATAAATCTTTTTCATAAAATTAAATATGATTTATTGATGATCTGTAAAATTATCCTGTTGTAAAAATTTTTATGTATTTTATGTGCATAAGATATATACGTAGATATGAATACTTAGATAATGTATAAAGGTTCAATTAGATAATTTACTAGGTATTATTATGTTTGTAATTCTCATAAGATTGTTAACTAATAATTTTATATGTTTACTTAATCATGTAAGATTATACTTAACCACTTAAATAATAAAGAAAAAGAGAGGTAGATAGAGTGAGAGAGAGAGAGAGAGATAAATAGAAAGACAAAGATCATATCAAGTTAATTTAATATAAAGCTACGAGAGGTACTTTGTTACTAATATAATGATTGAGATTGCATGGGTATGCAAGATAATGAGAGATAAAGAGCTTCAAATGTCAATTGGTAAATGATATAAGATGTAATATGCTATGATCTTAAAAGTTATTTAAAGTATCTAGAATCTATAATGATTGTATATATATAAGGTTCAACATTTAAATTGAGACCTTTGCATTTGTTGAACAAAATTTATCTGTCTGTTCTCTTATATAGTTTTTTACTACAGAAAATTATAATATTTTAATATTAATTTTTTCGTTTATTTGAAATATATTTTAATTTTATTTTAATTAAAAAGTATATATATATATATATATATATATATATATTACAAAACAAAATTCATCAATTTAAAGTAAAAAACTAATTTCTTAGAATGTTGAGATTAAATTAAATTAAATTTAATTAACATTTATTTAGAATTTATATAAAATATAAGTAAACTCGTGTTTCACTGTCTCATTATTAACGGTAAATATGATTTTTTTTCCTCCCCTTTTTTTTTACGTAGTATCTTTAATAATAATCGGATTCATTTAAATCTATAATTAAGATGTTAAAATATTTTTCATATGCAAAAATATTCCTCAACCAATGTGGATAGAATGAAAGTTGTAGTTGAGATATTTCTTAAAACTAACTGTAGAATCATTAATGATTTCGTAGAAAGAATAATGGACATCAGGATATACTACACTCCTCCTTGTCTTAAGATCATGAGATATAGAGGTTATGTGTTTCGTTTTCATGAATTTGATTCGTGCCCCTGCTCGTGAAAATATTTCTCTTCCGTCCGTTCGGTCGATCTCACCGATCGCAACTGAGAAATTTCGTGTACCTTAATTGCAAAGGTTAATTGCTCACATCCCGAATTACGCACACCGTTAACCTCCCCCCTTCTTCCTCATTCCCCATTTCTTTAAAATTACTCATTGAAATTTGCGAGATTCGCTTCGTAATTAAACACCAAATCTTTTTTACTTTGACTTTTATTACTTTTTTTTATCTTACGCTCTTTTATTTTATTTTCTTTTATTTTATTTTCTTTTATTTTATTTTATTTTCTTTTATTTTATTTTGGTGTTCGTGAATTTACGAGCCCTTTGACGCGAATAAAACGGAAAGGGCTTAAATCGAGCGGAAAAGGTTAATCCTCTTACGGGATACGATACTCTTCTCCTATCGAAAACCAATGTTAACCTTTATCTGTATATCTCTCTATTTCTTTCAAGATTACTGATATTTCTTAAATAAAATTGTTATTTAACGTTCTTAGAAAGAGTAGAAATACAAAAGGGTTTCATGTTAAATTGATAGATAAAATATTATGTGTGTGTGCGTTGAATGATTACAATACTAATTTATATATACTGTGATGGAATTTTTAATATTTTTCATATAAATATTCAAAGGTATATATTATCAAACTTTTATTATGATAATATAATTATCTCAGATATTCTATAAAAATGAAACAATTTAACTTTGGTTATTGATCAAAATATTAATCTATATACACTTTAATCGAATTTTCAATATTTCTCATATGCGAAAGTACATTTTAAAAAATGTTTATTATGATAATATAATTATCTCAGATATTTTATAAAAATGAAACAATTTAACTTTGATAATACTGTACCACTTAAATATCTCATATACACTATGCTTTATTATAATCAATTGTAAATTAACTATAATCAAATTAGAATATAATATTAAATAAAGAAAAAGGTTATTTTTTAAAATAATTTCATAGTAAATGAGAACGCAATTGAAGTAGACACACCAGGTAAATGTTGAAGAAACCAAGTAAACTCGGTTATAACAGCTGACTTCTATACCACCACGTGGCTCTTTTTATATTCATGATAGTCGTGTGTATTCACGACATTATCGGTTCCGAAGATACTTCTGCTACCTGGCCTATAATTTTTTAAAATAACGAACGGAGAGCTTAGGTTCACCTATAATGTCTTGAATCGTCGTAGTAGATCCATTGTCGTAGTAGTTCGTTGTCTTTCACGATTGCTGCCATGTAGTTAAAGTATGACACACGACTTTTTGCTAAATTACCAACTTGAGTTAGAATTCAAGTTAATATATGCATATATGTGTATACGATTACTTATCTATTATTTTCAGGATTAGTTCAACCTGTCTCAAATGTTACAATGCATGTGCATACTACTTACACTAATATGAATTAATACGTAGAATAAAAACCTATACTAATAAGACGAATTTTTCTCCAATTAATTTATTTCTATTCGTTCGTTAGATGACGTTAGATCGAATCTTATTCACATTGAGAATAAGATAGAAAAAAAAAAAAAAAAAAGAATTGTAAATATCATCGCATTTGAATTTTAAGAAACGATGCATCGTTAACGATTTTATTTCATGGAATTTCTTATTCTGTATGCTGCTTCTTCTATCCACCACCTTTTCTTATATTTCTTTTTTCTTTTTTTTTTTCTTTTCTTCTTTTACTTTTCTCTATAGTATGGTAGAATTTAATTTCAATGAAAATGTGATAACTCCCTCTTGGTAGAGGTGCCGATCGATGTTTTTTTTTTTTTTTTTTTTTTATTCTTCTTATTCTTTAGTAGATCGTATCTAAACTCGCGCGAGAAAGCACGACCGAGTCTAATGTTTTCTGTCTATGGTTTAAATCGTTGTTGGTTAATGTTTCGAAAGCATCCAATGAGAGAATGAGAGATGGTTGATAGGTAAGTAGCTAAAAAATAATTTTATATGAACTTTTAATATTCATTAATAGCAAAAGGTACCACGATTGGTCAAAATCATTGGTTTTACATTATACAATCGTATTTTGATTATTTTAAATATGATAACATTTTTCTGATTTATATTTAAGCCAATTTTAAATTGACTTATCTGTTTTTAATAAAAAATCTAAATTTTTCATGAAGACCGGTCGTCACTTGACCGGTTACAGTATAAACAGGTATATATATTAACTATTGATAAATTTAGTAATAATATTTTTAACTCTCTGCAACATTGTGAAACTTTAAAATTGTATATATACTTTATGTATATATATATATATATATATATAAAACTAGACGAATGATAACCGGTCAATTGACCGGTTTTAGATTTGTAAGTAAAATATCTGTGTACGATGTGATTACTTATATCTAATTGACTTTGTGACAATTATAATTATACAACTAGTATTTTATTAATTATTGAAGCTAGTATCAAATTGACTGTTATCTGTATTGAATTGTAAAAAATATATTATAATCTCTGTTAAAAACCGGTCAACTGATCAGTTAAGTTAATAATAGAAATGCGTTAATTAACGTTCGTTGGTTTAGTATAAATTATTATTTTATCGTAGCGATTAACTTTTAGAACAAAAAAAAAAAAAAAGATAATAAGAACTTTTCTTTCGGCTTTTTCATATCCAACGAATTTTTTTCTGAAGAAAATAAATATTTCTATACTTCTTAGAAAATATTAAAATGCAATACTATTTACGGATATTATTAATGTTGAGGAAACGTTCTTTTCCGATCGAGGAAACTTACCCCGGTTAGTGATTTTTATCTTTGGAAGAATAAAAGGTAGGGAGAATGATGATTACACGTTATATGCTAATTTACAAGAATAACTTCGTGTTCGCGAAGATCGCGAGAACTGAAAGACGAGCACCATAAAAGCGAGCGTGTCGGTTAAAGAGCGTAACCGATAAATCCCTGATGGTAGAAACCTTTACCGCCTCTTCATATCGTTCTACTCTTACAGTATATTTTATCATATTTTAAAATACTCAAAGTCATATTTTAACGGGCAGACCCTTGCGTTGATTTTCATTCCAAATCGTATTAGAAGGGATTCTTACATTTTTAAATAAAAAACACACAAAAGGAAAGAAAGGAACACTAACTCGCGCATGTATGGAATTGTATTAGCGTGTGTGTATGCGTGGGTGGGTTGATGCAAATGCGTTGATGTGGGTAAACACGAACAGAGTTTTACTGATTTGTTTTTTCTTTTTCTTTTCTTATTTCTCTCTCTCTCTCTCTCTCTGTCTCTTTCTTATCTTTTTTTCTTTCGTGCGAAACGAGATGCAGCATTCGCCAACGTGTGGACGGTGGTGGTGGTGGTAGTGGTGGTGATGGTACCTTCGGTAATTATCTCCAAGAGAATTCGCAATTAACCGGATGATTTAATTTATCGAAGGGGTCAATCTTCTCTTTGCGAAAAGGATAAGGTTGTTGTTGTTGTCGGTGTTGTTTGTCGGAAATCCAAGCTTCCTCTTATCGTTTTAATTTATTAATCAAACCTGTTCCCAACACTTTACTCCTTCTATATACATCTTTTAATACTCGGTAATTGATAATTTCATTTCATTTCAAAACGTTTCATTATAACTCTCTTGTTTCATACTTTTATATATTCATTTTTCAAAAGATTATGAACAATTTATATTTTTATACTATTTTATATACATATACATTTTCTTCTTATCTGTCAAAATTTTGTCGGAGTTGTTTTTAATTAACTTTATATACAGCTATTCGCCATAGTAGACAGAGGTTCCCTTACTTGTACATCGTTGTACTAAATGACGGAAATTAAAGGGGTGGCTTGTCAAAAAAAAAAAAAAATCACTTTGTTTACTTTACTGTCAGGACCGGCGTTTCACGCTTCGTCAAAGGGTTTATACATCGACCGTAGGGAATTCGATGTGTACGAGAACGACGTTAAATTTATTTCGCCTCCTTCTTCCTCCCCAATCCCAACACCCACCCTTCCACCTCACTCTTCGTTGCGTTCGTACGAAAAAGAGAGAGAGAGAGAGAGTGAGAGTGAGAAAAAGAACCCATAGATCGGAACAACGAGTTCGATCGGAAATCGTGTTTTTTCGTGCGTATGACCGGACCCCCATAGTTCCAACGTAATTCGATTTTCCCTATGCGCAGATTTTCAAACGACGAGCGCTAATTGAATCCTACTCGCTTATCGAACGTCACACGATTCTCAGCAACACACACATAACAACATTCCAGCAAGGTTTTCATTTTTTTTTCTATTTCATTTGTTCATGTGTATATCAACAATAGTTTACAAATTTCTTTTTGTCGGATATTTTTTTTTGTCTCTCTCTTTCTCTCTAAAATATTTCATTTATCGTGGATATTTGAATCGTCGAATATAATGGGAGAATTATTTTTATTTCAATATATTTTGTATTTATATAAATTATTGATACATCTCTCCGTGCAATTGGATACGTAAAAGTGATTGAATGTTTAATTAAATACTAGGATGCTCTGGACATACGTTGCTATGATTTTTTAATAAAATGTTTGATTTAATATAATTCTAAATTATTTAGTAAATTATAACAACATACAAAATAATACCACAATTAGAATACATAAAATTATAATACACGAAAAAATAGAAAAAGTAAAGTTATGTCGTATGTAAATTGAAATAATTGAATTGTAATACAGTACCATCCATTGAATACTTAAACAACTTAGAGACCTAGATAACCTATAAATAATAAATCCTTCAATTAGCAATAAACAATAGAAATAAACGCTATAAACCCTACCCTATGTACTAAGTTCAATAAAATTACACAGAATAAAAAATATTAATCATTAAGATGTAATTTCGAACTTCATTGGAAACCTGCTATAAAAAGATTTGTAAAATTAAATTATTGTTTTCATTTTTGTTCTTGTCATTATTTTTTTTTTTTAAATAAAATATCTGAACTATTTCACACGCGTATATTAATTACATGAAAAAATGTCAAATAAAAATTTATTATCATTTTGAAAGATTGAAAATGTTCAAATTTTATATTATTGAATAGCGAATAAACTATAAATTATACGATATTGACCAAGAAATCGATGTAGGAAACTTCACTGCGACTTTATACGAATATCGATTTACGTAATAAACCTTTCCTTTACTCTCTCTCTCTCTCTCTCTTACTCTCTCTCTTTTTCTTTTATTCTTTATCTCATACTCGCTCGAAAAGGCACAACTTTCTAAGCCGGTAACACCCACCGTACGCGAGACTTTAAAGTCTACGGCGCGAAATTAATATACGAGCTTTCTTTAAGAATATCGATACGGATATAAGTTTCGTAACACACCTGACTATAATACAATATTTAACTTCCGCAATATTGAATCCAACGAGAAGATTTTAACGTATATTTCATTTATATTTTATTTAATTTAACCCACTCCCCTCCTCCCAAAAAAAAAACAAAAAAGAAAAAAAAAATATTCTCATTCTTTTGCATACAATAATTAAATCCGATTAAAAACAAAAAAAAGGAAAACAAAATTATTTTATTAAAGTATTATAAAAAAAAGAATATCCTATTCACAAATAAAAATAGAACGAATCAAATGAAAACGTTTAATTTAATACATTAAACCTTTGTGTACACAGTTTTTCTTTGACGTAAAAAATTACTATGAAATATTATAATAATTTAAATTAATATTAAATATAATATTAAACATTATAAGAATTAATTAGAATAATATATAAAACAAATTATATATATATATATATATATATATATATGCATTAATTAAAAATAAATCAGAATGAACTATAGTTAAATCTCATTTTAGTTTCAATGACGTATAAGAACGTCGTGTGTGTTTTTATTCAAACAAATGCATGACGTATTGATACGTCAAATGTAACCAAAGGGTTAATTTATGTTAAAATAGCAAAAAGAAATATCGAATGAAACGTGTGTATGATTGTTTTATCAAATTCTTGTGTACAGATGATACAGAAAATAAGAGTAAAAAAAGTTAAGAAGAAGAGGAGGAGGAGGTGGAGGGGGAGGATGGGAAGTTAGAAGTGGTGGTTGGCAATGGAGAAGAAGAAGGTGTGCCTACCGATGCGAAAATATCGAAGTCGAGGGGAATATCAACGAGGAGATTTTGACGAAGATCCGCATCTTGGAAAAAGCTCGGTCCGCGCTTATCCGGGCGATAACTTTCGAACGTGCTCGGATGCTACGCTTCTTCTTCTTCTTTTTCTTTTTCTTTTTCTTTTTCAGTAAGAGAGAGAAAGAGAGATGAGAGAGAGAGTGAGCTTTTTCTTTTTCCTTTTCTTTTTTTACCATCTTAACCGAGTGAGAGTAGTAGTAACGTCGTGAATCTTTCGAGACAATAACGACGACCGAAATCGCGAATATTTTTCTTTTTTTACGAAATTTTATTCGAGAAAATAAATCCGTGAGAGCGTCTGTGTATGTGTATGCATGTGAGTTCGCGTTAGCGTGTTTAACATGTTTGGTGCCACGTGTATCATCGGTGGTACACGTTAAACTTGATCTTCGGACAACGTGTACCACCGGTGGTACATTTATGGTTAGACATATTTATTCAATGCTCTGAAAGTATATGTTTATAACAAATTTTATTTTGTAAAAGAAGATTTCTATTAAATTATTGAAGCATTGTATAAAATGCAGTATAGAACAAAGCTCATAAGATTGTTTCATTGTTATTGGGTTGTCCGAAAAATTCGTAATGATTTTAACGGAAGATTGAAATGCAACGCCTTTAAGTTTATTTTTTTGTTATAGTATATTTATTAAATTATATATAAGGGCCATTCTGTTGTTTGCATTTGAAAGTTTTGCATTTTTTATTTACCAAATTTGAATGCAGCAGTTTTTTCACTAATCTAAAAGTTTTTAATCGACTGACTATTGCAACGGAACCGATCACAGCGTTACGTGTGACCACAAGTGGTACACGATGTGATAACTACTCTAATCAAAAGAACTACTTATGTACTAATAATGTAATGAAATATTGTGTGATAATATATCAATCATTAATCAAAATATCAAATGACAAGTCAAGTAAAAATGGCTTAGCACGAAACGTGTTAAAAGATTTTGCGTAAACGTGAAAAATATATCCTTATGGGGCTACGTATATCCGATCGTTCCCGATTTTTCTTCGGTGCCATGATGTCCAAAGATTCGCTAAGAAAAAGAAAAAATAGCAAAAAATATATATATATATATATATGAGAACCGGATAAGGTACGGTGAATTATGGTGCATCGGAAGGGGGGCCACGCTGTGAAGTGCCATTAAATGTGACGTCGCATAATAACCGCATTAATATTGTAACGAGCGTCGATGTGGTCTTCCTCCCTAAATCTTTCTTCTCTCTTTTTCACTCACTTGACCAGGTCCAAACGGGTATAGGTATATCGTGGAACACATACATTATATCATCTACTATCCCTGTCTTTCATTCTTTTCTTTCTCATCACTTCTCGTCTCCTCTTTTTTTTTTTTTAATGTTATTTCTACTCACACTCTTTTTTTCTTTTTCTCCCCCTTTCCCTCTGGCCCCCTCTTTCAAACACTCATCTTCCTGATTTAGATGCGGGATGCAAACGGCGATGACCTCGGATCATTCAACCCTAGGGGGTCCTCAGATTTCGTAGCATCAACCTTACGACGTTCATTCGGACGATGCTCGGAGAATAAGGAAATGATAGAGAGAGAGAGAGAGAGCGAGAGAGAAAGTAAGAGGAGAGATTTTGAAATATTGCATGGAATATGTAAACGACTAGTGTGTGAAAGCCCATTCCGTGCTCCTTTTCTAAACGGAACGATTCTCAATTCGAGAGAGAATGTCCATTCCCGTCATTCTCAGAAACTTCAACTAACCCCTAAAATACTCCCCTAAAATAGATATGTAGGGATGATGGAAGTACCTATCGAGAGTACCTCACGATGATACCCACCGACGAGCACAGGATTTCTATTTCACGCGAAATCTTTTTTTTATTTCTAACTCGGTTCTGAGAGTAGTCATCTGAAATTTTTCACCCTTTATATAACGGTAGGCTTTATATTTTTCAAGATATCGCATCAACATTCGAGATTTGTAATGTACGTTACTACATTTATCTTCCGAGAATACGCGAAAAATAATGTATGAGTGTGTGTAATTTTTATGTGTGTGTGTGGATAGAAGAAATAAAACAAAATATAGAAGTGTATTGGCCAATGCGAAAGAAAGTAAAATTTTGAAGATGAGAGTAGATACATCATGATACGATGGAGGGTTGGTCAAAACCCCGAGGTCGAACCCGTCGAATATTTATTGCTACCGTGTGCCACCTTATTTTTATTTAATATGAGAAACCATGCTCTTTTTTGGAGAAAATCCATAAAAAAAATGTACTCGCTTTATTTTGTTACATCATATCATATTTTACTTTCTTCTTTCTATTCTTTCACACATCGTAGTATAGGATAAATAATTTACAAATTATATAAAACAACATGTGGACAGATCACACGTGTTAGAAGTGAAACCTTCAAAAAACTAAGATTTGAGAGAATGAGACGTCCCTCCCCCTGCTACCGCCTCCGTCACCTGTCCGCCACCTGCGGGAGTGACGAGTAATTAATAAATAAATTAGAGAACAAGAAATTAAGGTTCCAATTAAAAATGCAACATTTCTAATCTATGCAATTTCTATTAATTAACTAGCAATTACAATCACAGTACATAACTGGATTGCTCGTTACCACTGACATTAGGATTGGGACTGGTATTGCGGAAATTAATTTTGAGGCCAATTTCACAATAATCTAGTAACCACCAAGTCCTTACCCCCTCTCCTTTGATACCACTTCCGTGTCCCAATAATCATGTCGCGTGGGAGATGAGGAACGCTTAATTTCCGTTTCTCTTCCTCTTCGAACCACATACTCCCTCTTCATTTTTCTTCCTTCAGTTAGCTAGCTATACTACCTACGTGGAACCCATTGTTGCGACATAATGCATCATTATTGCGGCTTACCGATTGCTATTCGTCCCTCGGCATGGAACGCAAGCATTAAGGAGCAGATTACCGAACTTCTATGGACTCTGGGTTAGTTAAGGGGAACATTTTTCAGAAACTCTCTGGGGTTGAATCTTTCCTTTCTCTTTCTCTTTTTATCTTTCTGTACTTTATCTATCTTTCTTTCTCTTCCTTATTGGTTCGTTCCCATGCGGCCAGAGAAAAGTATCGTTAAGCTCGCGGATAGTTTAACGATATATATACGTGCTATACTTACAACCCTCCTATCCTAAGCTTAACCCCCCATTCCATTTCTTCTTCCTCCTCCTCCTCCTCCTCCTAGTTTTACTCTTCCACTCTTCTTTTATACCTAAACACTACCCTCCCCCCTCCCCCCCATTTCCATCCCGTTAGCACTACTTTCTACGATACTTTCTAAAGCGGTGAATTTAATTAAACGAATTGTTCGAGGACGATTAACCTTTGGAATCACGCTTATGTTCATCGTTCTTATACTGATACTAATCCTGATCCTTTTTCTTCTTCTTCTTGGAGATTGTATTTAATAGATAATGGAAAGTGGATTTCTCGAAATCTCTGTTAATATTGAATATTTCCCGAGAGCTTTTTCATGGATTATAATAAATTATGACGAGCTACCGAGTTTGCTAAGTTTACTTGTTATTGGATTAATTGATTGTAAGAGATTTAAAAAGTTATTTATTGAATTTTTTCAACATCATTTGATATCTATCTCATACAATTTTATTTTATTTTATTATTATCAACAGAAATATTATATGTGAATAATTGGAATAATGTGTCTTTTGTTTTCCTAACGAGTAGGTTGTACCTTTTATCCTGCCTATGGTGAATTTTGTTTTTCGGAAGTTTGATATTTGTTTGCTATGATCGGTTCTTCTTCCTATGTTTTATTTTTTCTACTTTTTCTTTTTCTTCTTCTTTTTGAAGGGTCAGAAGAAAAGAGAAAGGTAGGATGGGAAATCGGGTGGGTGCCCATTAAAAGTTCCTAAGGGTCAATTTCCAGTCAAATACACTCGAACGCAATGTTGCCTCCGAGCTTGGTGGTCGCTTTCGGACCGCGAAATCGATATTAAAGCCGAGCGTATCCGAAAGGAAAGGGGATGGTTTAGTAAAGTATATTGAGAGATTCTATGTAAAAGGTTCACTACTTTGACTATCGATTGATTTTCTAAAGACGATGCGTCATATTCGAAAAAATATTTGACATGTAAGAAAATATGATTGAATAATTGCAATATTTTTTTAAAGAAATCTATTTTTTGTTTCATTCATTTCTAAAAATCTTCTTTTACAAACGATTCTTTAAAATATGATTTCATTATTTTATTAATAAAAATTATTTAAATAATAATAATAATAATAATAATAATAATAATAATAATAATAATAATAATAAAATCACTTTATAATATTTCTTTAAATATTTAACATTGTACATTACCCAAAGATATTTCTAGAAGAACTTTCCTCATTTTCATCAAGATTCAATTAAAATATCTTTCAACAAAATAATAATATCGAAGAAATATGTTATAGTATACTGATAAAGTTTTACCGATACTAATCGAAAGCATATATGAACATGATGTTACAGGAACACAATAGATAACTTGTTTAATTATTTACGAACAATTAAAATTAACTCATAATTGAAAGATTAAACTTGTTCAAGCATAGACATTGTTCATAAAATTAACCGTTAAAACATAACTAATCACTATTACAAAATTTTATTTGAAATTATTTGAATAAAGTAATATACATAGATCTATTTAAAGAAATAATACAAGAACAAAATTAAAATTAAATTTAATTAATTATTTTACTAATACACAGATGTGTTAAATATTTCAAGAAATTAATTTTAAGGTTGACAATGGAGTGGACAGTTGTGCCCATAATTATGAAAGGTGGTCTAATTCATATATCTCTTGAACATTAAATGAATTCTATATAAAATTGAAATAACAAACACTATCTGAAGAGTTCATTTATGACAATATTGTTTCCAGTTACATTGAATTTATTTAATTTAAAATAATGTGATGCGAAATAAATGATAAACACATTTTCTTATTTAAATTTTAACTTATGGGCACAATTGTTAAATATTTTTGTTAATATGAGATTCATGATGGTCAGAAACTTAACGTTTCACGTTAACAGTTGAAGTTGAGTTGAATTCCAATCGACTTTAAGCGCGTACACGCGCGTATTGATTTCTGCGCGAGCAGAAAGAGAAAGAGAGAGAGATAGAGTGAGAGAGAGAGAGAGAGAGAGAGAGAGAGAGAGAAAGAGAGTGAGATTCCTCCTCGTGCGTCCGGAAACACGTGTAACGAGATGTTAGTCAGTGTATACCCTCCTCGTTTCGGTGATAGGCTGGAGGAAGGCGACCGAGGCCATTCCGCGCGTAGGGAAATTAACGCTCGTGGATGCTGCGGCTACACAGGAGAACGTATATGTCTCTCTCTCTCTCTCTCTCTCTCTCTATATATATGTGTGAGTAACTGAGGAGAAAGAGAGAAGAGAATGAGAGATAGATAGATAGATAGATAGAGGAGAGAAAGTGAGGGAGAGGAAAAGGTTGTCGAGAGGTTGTGTGGAGTTGAAGGGGTGCGATGCTTGCTCGATCGAAAGAGAGAGTTAAACTTTAAGCAAAAAAAAAACGAGAGAAAAAGAGAGAGAGAGAGAATATCAGGGAGAGTATGAGAAAGAGGAGCAAAAAAAAAATGCGAGTAAAAGAGGGAGAGTGTGGAGTTTGAGAGAGAAAGAAAGTGAAAGAGGGTTGTTAAGAATGAGAGAGAGAGTTTGAAAGAGAGAAAGTAAAAGTGTACGTATGTATGCGTATGTGTGTGTGTGTGTGTGAGAGAGAGAGAGAGAGAGAGAGAGAGAGAGAGAGAAGGAAAGAGAGATGAACCAACCCCTCAGGTTCAACGTACACTAACTGGAGGAAGAGGGAAAGAGGGAGAAGTAAAGACCGATCCTAACACGTTCGACGCCATCACCAGACACGCTAAACTCACCTTTTCTATACACCACCCTATATATTTATACATATATAGGTCTGTCAAAGTTATCTTTTTTTTTTTTTTGGTCCTTCACTTGAAAACGTATATTTCTTATCGTTAACGGAGAAAAAACCTCAAACGCGTCTAGAGTCAAGAATATGTTCTTACTTTTAAGATCGTTTTTACCTTTTACCACATTCTCGGCTTACCAAAATCCTGTCACTGACAGAGATAGAAATACGCGTTTCTCTTCTGATGTTAAAGTATAAAACGTACGGACTTTTTTAAGGGAGATTTATAACCCATTACTATCCGTCAATGGACTTCTTTTGGGACGCATTTTCAAATTGTTTTTTTTATTTTTATTTTTATTTTAATAATTGCAACTTTAGAATGAAATGTACTCGTTAATATTATGAGATCGTACCACGAGCTTCGTGAAATTAATAAAAAATTCTCTCATTATTTTATTTTAAATCAATAATTAATGGTATAAAATAATGATTATATGTGTAAATAAAAAACAAAAAAAAAAAGAAATAATTGTTGGAAAAATAGTTCTATTTGCTTGGTATGAATATCATTGTACGGTTAATTTAATTATTTTTTTTTTTTTGCATTTTCTTATTGTGGCAGATAATGGGTTAAGTTAGGTTTACAAATTTTCATTTTGATTGATGATTTATAAAATAAAAATAGAAACAATTAATATGAAGTGGTATATTTTTAAAAGTTTTGAAATCAAAAAGGGAAAAAAAAGGGATGACAAATCTTTGCACTATTTTTAATCTCGAGATTTATTTTAATATTTACATTTGCATAAATAAAATTATCATGTTTTTTTTTTTTTATAGAAAATTATGCCTATTATTTTTAATTGAATATTAAATGGGACGAGTGAGAAAGTGGGGAATCAGGGGTTGAGGAGTTGAAAGATGATAACAGAAAGTAAAAAATGAAAGATCGTTCAACATTAATAGAAATGACTCTTCTCACAGTTCCATTTTGTTAAAGATAACCTTACGTCATCCTTAATCTTATGTTATATAATTTAATGTCACATCTCGTTTTCGTTTCATTAGGTTCTTCTAACGTTTTTACGTTTCTTTTTGTAATCTTTGGCGACAAGCAAATAAAAAATATTAAAAAATATAAATTATCAAATGATACATTTGTTTTTTTTTTATCTTCTTCTTATTCACGTTATATCGAATAATTATTATTCCTTCGATAAATATTCGTCACAATAACCGTCACCACCACCACCACCATCACCATTGCTTCTGGTAATCCCGCACATTCGTTCAATTCGTTCATGAAAATTCTATACGTCATAACAAAGCCAATCTCAAACCCTTCTCGTATCGATATTCGCATATGCAAAGCGATAAATTTAACATTTTGTTTGTAAATGTAACATTTTGAAATCACAACAAACAACCATTTCGAATCAAAAAATATTCTACTTGTATTTGGAAGTAAAAGAATACCGAAGAAAGAAAAAAGTGAAATAAAAGAAAAAAAAAAGAACAAAAAAGAACAAAATGATCAGCTGGTCTGGTCGTTCATCGTGCCAGCCAAATATCGATGGTTATGGGCCATAACTATAATGGAATCGATTATCTCCCCGTTCTCGAATCTCCCCCCCCCCAATTCACCGATCGGTTTCGATTACGTCGACAGCTGCGAGAACTTTACTCCTCGTTCGTTAATACTTATTTCGAAAGAAAGCCCGAAAGTTGGTCGGGGTTAACTTTCTAAACGGGTGCTGATCATCATAAAAATGATCTCTTATACAACGTTGTGAGAGAAATAATCTTTTTTGCGACACTTACAATTCATCGATCTTTATATGAAAAATAAAATGAATGAAAAGGTAAAATAAGAAGTAGTAGTAATAGTAGTAGTAGTAGTAGTAGTAGTATTTGATCGTAATATAGAATAAATAATATAGTAAGTATAATTAAATAATTGTTATAGTTAATTACATTATTTATTTTTATTATATTTATTTTTATATTTATTGTATTATGTATTATCACATTTATTATTATATTAATACTAATATTTAATTATATATAATTAAATAAAAAAAATTTATATAAATTTATATAGAAAAAAAATTTTTTAATATAAATATAAAAATAATATTTAATAAATGTAAAAACGACTTTAGTCGTTTCCCGTGCAAGATGTGTTAAATATAAAGTAAATAATTTTATTAACGCTATTTCGATTTGTCTACTTTTTGTTTGGAAAAAGAAAAAACAACATAAATTATTTAAATTAATTGTGGAATGAATTATTTCATATTTGTTCTTATAGATTATTTTAAGTTTTTTTTTTTTTTAAAAAGGAATCTTTTAAAAATTCTCTGCGAAATATTTTTTACGAAATATCACAAAGATTTGCGTTAATCGAAGAAAAGAAATAAACTGTGAGGGGACAGGAAGGAGGGATGATTTTAAAAGGAGTAAAATCGCAAAGAAGAAAGAAATCGTAGGAAAGCGGCGTAAGATGAAAGATATTTGAAATTGGCTTGGCCATTCCCACTACGAAGTTTGCCCGTTTATGGTGTTATATATCGTTTGTTCGTTGTTATAGCGTTTCGACTATAAACCTCGACGTACTTTTTCGTGGCGCCGTGCGTTTACGTTACGGATTTTAAAACTCCTTTAAAACATCGCCATTGAAACGATGCAAACGTGTGAAAACGTTTTCTGTCAAGTACCATACTTGCATTTCTCTTTCTACTCGAGTCGGATATAAAATTTCTTCGTATTGCAAAACTGAGAAGAAATGATTTTCATACATTGTATTTCAAATTTTTTCTAAAGAATAATGCAATTGTTTTATAAGTTGAACACGACCAAATTTTCCCTTAGTTTAATCGACTATTTAATTATTATTATTTTTTAAATTAATATATGGTAAATTGGTTATATAACTAACGCAAGTATTGCAAAATTCAATTAATATTACCAAAATTATTAAATATTATAAAATATTATTACATACTCAATAATTACGATATATAATATAACATTATATATTTTGTATTATTCTAAATTATATTATTATATTACTATTAAATTATTATTATATTTATAAAAAAAATTATACAAATCGTTTATCCGAGAAATACGAAGAAACTTATTGCCCGATCATATATACCATTGGGTTGGTAAGTAAATAATTGCTGATTTTGTTTATAGATGGCCTTTTAAAATCAGCAATGACTTAGTTGCCAACTTAATATTTTTTCCAATGAACAAAATAACGAAATAACAAAAAATCAAGATATTACAAAAAAAAAAAAAAAAAAGTAAAATAAATATCTCCCCTTACGAGTGAAGTTTAAATATTCTTTCGAATATCTGTAAGCTTAGAAACGTCATGAATCGGTTGGTCGGTGTTGAACGGATATTTTTTCACGTTCGTTCGGAAGGAAAATCGAAATCGAATAAGTTGATGGTGTATTGGTGTTGGTAGGTAGACTATTCCGTAGTCTATAAGATAATCGTTAACGTTTTCCACCGTCTTACGTTCTCCCACCCTCCACCCATTCTCCATTTTCGTCTTCATCGTCTTGTGCTTCTTTACCTTTACAGAAAGTAACAGGATACACGTTGGAGTCTCTCTATCGCGCAGGTAGCGTTCCGTGAAATCGTCTTTACAATATTCATCCGTAGACCTATGTTGTTCGACGCGTTCCTCTGGTATCTCGATTCTCCCTTAGCCCTTCTCCTTCTCCTTCTTCTTTTTCTACCTACGGGCTTTATTATTACTCGTAACAACGATAAAAGCAACCGGTAATAGCGAGTATATGTATATATAAGTATAGAAGGGTAAAAAAAGAAGATGAAAGGGAAGAAAAGAGACAGATAAAAAGATAGATAGAAAAGAGGGAGAGAGAGAGAGAGAGAGTGAGTGAGTGAGAGGGTGGGAGGGAGAAAGATGAGAATCGCGGAAATACGTATTTTGTGTTGAAATGTGCCGTTTTGATTCGTTATCTTTCATAAAAACACGTCTACCGTATAACAATAAACTCGCTAAAAACACGTTCTTGGGGATTCATAAATTTCAATGATATCAATCGACTGCTGACGAAGTTTTTCTTCATCTTCTCGAGCATTTAATGATACGTGCGAAATAATGATCTTTTTTTAAATATATTTTTCTTGTTTTCAATCT
>NW_015149042.1:496334-541334 GCF_001465965.1 Polistes dominula | reverse complement strand
AGTTCGGATAAACGCGAATAGAGCAGTGAACATCTACGCGAACGAATTACTTTTTCTTCGTTTTTCTTTCATTCTTTTTGCTTTTCTACTCGTCTAACAACTCTCTATACGACGAAAACATCTTTTCCTTTTAGATATTTTTCCGCTTGGTAAATGTAGAACGATATATTTTCGTTCTTCCGGAAGAACGAAGGAATATGGGAATCCTCTCGTTTTAAAAAGGTAACTTTGTTATTTCCTTACAAAATACGTATTGATATTTTTAAAATAACGTTTTAATAATACGATATCCAAGGATTTTTGATTCTAATATAAGATCATATATTTTGGGTTTTATCTATTTATGAAAAATAATTTTTAAAAATGTCTTTTATAATTTTTTCAATATTATTAACCCTTTGCGGTCGTATGTCTACTCTCAGCCACCAAAGCCACCACACAAGAAATCGTGACGCGAATAATATTATTATTAATAAATATATATTATAAATATAATATATTTTAAATTATTAATATAATATAATATAATATAATAATAAAATAATAATAAGATATATTAAAAATATTTTAAATATATTAATATATTTATTAAATTAATTCTGACAACTATAAATCCATGTCTATATTTAATACGTCCGCGAAAAGGGTTATATAATTTGATTAAAATATTATATACTTTTATAGAAAATAATATTTTTATAATCTTTTATAATTGAATCTCTTAGGACGAAATAAAAACATTTTGATAAGATTTTCTTTTCATGGTAGAAATATAAGAAACATTCTATGCGACAACCATAATATATGCATTTATTTCATTTTGAATGTCAATTCTGAAATTGTCTCTTGTATTACTCGTGGTTAAAGTTATAATCAAATATACATATCACGAAAATGAAAGCTCTTGGCGAATACAATTTCAACTTTAAAGTTTTCTTTATTTTATGGTATAAAAGTAGTTTGACAAAATTCCATACGTTGTTCAAAATATGTTAATTTAAAATTCACTTTGATCCATTAAGTTCGTACATGTAAATACACACACATACGTAGTATACATATATTATGAAAATAAAATCAAATTTATTTCTACGAATATTTTATCGATTTTGGAAACATTCAACCAACGACTAACCACCTTCGTAATTTCTCGTCTCTTGCCACGAAAAAAAAAAAAATAAAAAAAAAGAAACCCCCAAAGAAATTTTCTCGTATGTTCACCCCAACCCCTCGCACGCTTCGAAAAGCTCTCCTAACACCAAAACGGTTCGGCTCTAATTGCGTTTCCCGCTTGGACCTAACAGGGACCTTCGTCGTTCCCTTTTCGTCCTTACGGTACTACAGTCATTTCTCTTTACCTTCCTACCGAGTTCTCTTTTATATACAGGGTGGTCCCTTTAAACAGCTATGCGAGTTAATATCCTTCAACAAAAAAGAGAGAGAGAAAAAAAAACTCATAGGAAAGGAAGAGAAAAAAAAAATGATCAAATTATCAAGGAAAAGTAAGAAATATTTTCTAACGAGGATGTATATCTTTACCGAGAAAACTTCTTTTCATTGATAAAAGAAAAAGAGTGGGAAAAGAGAGAGAGAGAGAGAGAGAGAGAATTCGTTAAGGACCGAATTAATTATAAGTTTGAAGATATTATATTACTTATGAAAAAGGATGAAACGTCTTAACTTTATGATTTTGATTATCTCTCCATTTGTACGTGAAACTGTTGAGCAATTCTTTTTTCTTTCTTTTTTTTTTTTTTTTTTTAATGACGCTAATGCGATTCTTTATGAATTAC
Source organism: Polistes dominula (assembly GCF_001465965.1). The sequence continues at coordinate 539,541 of NW_015149042.1, read as the reverse complement.
TTTACGAATACAATGGATAACCGTGCTTCAAATTAAATTGTATATCTATATATATATAAAGTATATAACATTAATAAAAATTGTTAATTAAAATATGTAAAAATAATATTTATAATTGTCCAAATAAAATAATAATTGTAATAAAAAATGTATTAAAAATAGTAATCGAAAAATTTTAATTACAATAATTAAACGATTACATAATCTATAAAGAAAGATAGTATTTATTCGAATTTGAAATTGCATTGGATTAAGAAAATAACATTGAAACCTGATAGAATGAATTCAATCGTCGTTTAGGGATTACCTTTTTCTTTCTTTTTCTTTTTCTTCTTCTTCTTTTCTGTTAAAGAGATCGACGAAAAGAGGAAAAACATTTTTCGAAATGAGTTCCAATCGCGGAGGAGTTTCGAAAAGGCGTCGCGTCTAGAAGAAATTAATCTACTCGATTCGATCAAACGACGACAACGAACGACGACTACGAAGACGAGGTGAACGTATCGAATTGGTAGCCCATATCACCTTTTTCCTTTTTCTTTTCTAAGTGAGTCTGCCCTTCGCATGCTTATCGATCCTCAACCTTTTCTCTCTTTCTCTTTCTCTTTCTCTTTCTCTTTCTTTTTCTTTTTCTTTTTCTTTTTCTCTTTCATTCATGTTACGCCCCCGCAATCCCATCCGTGTTTCCGATCTTCTCCTCATCCTCTTCTCTTTCAAATAGCACGGCAAGAAGCGCAAGTACGAACCGAAATTGCTCGACCATTTTCTCGACTCCACCCCCTTTTACTTTTCTTTTTTACTTCGAACCTTTCAAGGAGTTCAATGAATATAATCCTTAATTGATTTAAGATATAAATCATTATATTAAATTCGTCAAATATAAACGACACTCGTTTTATTATATAAATAAAAGTATTTTTAATTAAATGCGATTTTAGTTTTAGATAATAATTTGATCATTATTATGATGCGACATTTAGTAACGCTCATTAAAAGAATAAGTTAGTAGTCTTATTAACTCGTACAAAAAAAAAAAAAACAAAACAAAAGAAAATAAAACAAAAAAAGATATCAAACGGAAATGGACGATTATGGTTGATGCATTTTAACGTACGATTGCTATTGTAAAAGCTACCCCCGTGTAAAAATAATTGCAGGGGAAAATGGTTATTAGAGAGAGAGAAAGAAATATATATATATATATATATCAGGAAGAAAAAAGAGTGAGAGGAGTAAGTAGGAAGAGGGAGGGAGGGAGATAGAGGGGGGAAAGACGAGGGAATTGTAAAAGGGAAAAGATACGGGTTGTCGACGATTAACAGCTAGTGATTTAGCAGGGCTTAGCAAGCGATGTATTTATCCGTAGATCGGAGAACTATCCTATTGAGGATCTTGATTAGGTTCCCCTAAAATTACTCTACCACGTCGAACATCGCCGCGACCATCCGGTTGTGCTTGAAAAAAAAAAAAAGGGAGAAAAAAAGACTTGGATTAAAAAGAAATAAAAAGTATAACTTTCAGACTTAACTGAGACCTGAAACCTATTACAGTTTGTATAAAATTATATACATATAATATAAAGTATATATATATATATATATAGCGTTAATAAAAATTGTTAATTAAAATCTGTAAAAATAATATTTAAAAAATTGTTCAAATAAAATAATAATTGTAATAAAAATTTTATTGAAAAGTAATCTAAAAAGTATAAATTTATTTTTTATACGAACCTAGGTAACACGCGCGAGAAATAATTTCTATAATATTGAATTTATCGTAATAATGTTAAAATAAGAATTATTATAATAAATAATTGAATACGTAGGTGATGTTAGATGTTTACGTGTCGAAGGAAGGAAAGAGAAATGAATAGTAAATGATCGGAGTACCGTCCTCTTCGAAATTCACCTTCAGACTGGCACGTTGTCCTCTATCAAAATTCTTATATAGAAAGTTGTTTATATGACTTTCCGAACATTGCGCATGTGTACAACGGTAATAATATTCATAATAAAGAGAATTTAAGATTATAACGTTCTGATTTTGTCCATGTTTTTATTCTAACGTAATTATTTTATGTTTTTTGCTCAGCGATGACTTCGAGAACAAAATTATGCTGCTAATATAAGTAGAGTGTATAAGTATTATAAAATAATAGTTTAATAATTGATGTGAGTGTCAATTGCTGCCTAAAAGCTCATAATATATGATTTATGTACCTTCTTTTAAAAAATTCATCTCTTCAGACCTTAGTCTTCACCTCACCTGAATTTAATTTATTAAAAATGTTATTAACATTTGGTTGAAAAATTATCTTTTCTTTTTTGTAATATAAGTTTTTAAAACTTCTAGAAAACCTTGAGGTAGATAAATAATTCTTAAAACAAATAAAAAATGTATAATCAACTGTAATAAGAAAAATCAACTGTTATTACTTAGAAATCCAATAAAAAGTGAAGAAAATTAGCAAACAAATAATAGACAGAAAGAGAAAGAGTAGAAGAAGGTAATGGAAGGGATGGGGCAATAGATCGTGCGACGATAATGAAAATAAGGGACATTCCTTGGGTCAAGGTCGGTGGCCGGGTGTTCTATCTTTCTCTCTCTCTCTCTCTCTCTGAGTCCTTCTCTCTCTCTCTCTCCCTCTCTCTTGAGCGTGCACGAAGCCAATTAAGCAGTCGTAAACCTGATTAGCAACGGAAGCAGTTTGGACCGAAAGAGGTATAGATCGTGTTCTGCTTTACTATGCTATACTCAATACGTATGTGTGTGTATTTGTGCGCTAGCGCACGCCTGCACTTATAACAGCTCAAGGGATATACAGAGGCTTAAGTACTGTACTTTGGTAAGTAACTGAGTGCTCCTACCCATTAACGTCTTGCGAGATGGATACTTTGCGATGTTATACTTTCATTTATCACCCCCTCCCCTCCAACCATTCCTTTTTTTTCTGCCTTACAATTAGACGCAAAGCATAACTTTCTGAAAGACGTTGAATAGAATCTTATCCTAAATTATAACGGTTTACGGTTTTTACTTCAAATGTTTTTACTTCAATTAGTCTTTCTATTTGCGAAATTTCTTGTTTAATTTTCAAACGTAATTTAAACGTGACTAGGTATGGTACGGTTAATTTGTTTCAGTATGTAATTTAAAAGCTAATTAATTATGTATATAATTTGACAAATTTATTATAAGAATTATGTTTCATTTTTATTTGAATTTTATATAATTGACTGGAATCTTGTATGATTTGTTTTTTTTTTTTTTATGATATATTTATGTCTATTAAAATATGATTACAATTAAAACTTGACAAGATGTTTGTAATAGGAAATAATTTAGATGTTTTTTAACTATTGGGTTGGCAACTAAGTCATTGCTGATTTTAAAAGACCACCTATCGATAAGATCCACAATTATTTACTTGCCAACACCCAATATTTATTTTAATATATTTATTTAACTATTAATTTATTAAATAGGAATAAAATAGCAAATGAAATAATTTGCAAATTAAAAGTTTGTAAATAAAATATATAAATGAAACATGAATTTGTATCATATTGAAATTATTAAGAAGAATAATTAAAAAAAAAAAAAAAAAAAAGAGGAAAATACAAGAGGATTTTTATATTATTTTTTAAAGTACAATAAAAGCGTATAAACGTAGAAATCGTTTGAAACTTTTCTCGAAAAGTAAAACTACGTCTGGTATAACATTTGTTCATTCAACTTCCGACTTTTCCACTTTTCCAAAGAGCTCCCTTCTTATTCCTTTTTTTGTAGTTCATAAAGACCCGATAAACTTGTTCGTTGAATTCGCAAAGAAATTCTGAGAAAGAAAGAAAGAGGAATAAGAGAGTTGGTAAGAGAGAAAGAGACAGAAGAATAGCATATATATATCGGAAAACTGTAATCTCGGTTCTTTCGAGATTCACCGGAAGTCGATACCCTTGGGCATATCGAGGAGAGTTCCATTCGTTTTGTCCGACAAATAATGGAAGAGCAAACCGGAGGCGTTCGTTGGAATTAAAATGAAAGGTTCAAGATATTTCGGTATGGTCCTTTTTACGATGAAAGAGAACTATAGTTAAGGACAAAACCTTTGTAACGATTGTTTTAAACAAAATTAAAGTACAATTAGATTAGCGTTTATTTTATTAAAGTCAATTATGAAAAAAGAGAAGTATTATAATCGTTGATTCACGTGCAAAACGATGAAATTGAGTTGAAGTGAGGCGAAAAGTACGGATCAATTATCCACCTACCGAGGATCAGGATATTGGGTGCGTATCTTTACAAGAAAAAGACTAGTCCTTACCACAAAGGATGAAAAAGAGAGAATTCTTTATATGTGTGTATGTTCATATATGTGTGTATATGTTCTTTGGAAGCTGTACACCCTTACATAGGAATAGGAAAATATCCAAAGGTCCCTTCTAATCTGGATCAGCACTTACGTTAGTCTTTCGCGAATAGACAGGAAGAAATTCGAAGGGTTCTACTAGACGTTTCTATTTCGTACGAATGATAGATCCGATTTCACGAGTCGAGAATGTTTCCTTTGAGTTTCGTAATTCGAAAAGGTGCTAAGGTACTAGTTGACATAAGTGGATTCTACGAGGGTGATACGTATCATCGAAAATGATCTGTGATGTATTATATTCTACTTCAAAAGATACCTTTTCTATTACATCACTGAAGCATTAAATTATTATAGATATTTTTATTTTGTTAAGATTAATTTTGATTTAATCTAATTCTCTAAGCTATTTAGTAAATTATAATAATACATAAAATGATACCACAATTACAATGAAAATACATAAAATAATAATACACAAAAAAATATAAAAAGTAAGTATAGTTATAATTTGAATTGTAATACAAAGCTATCTATTGAAAACTTACAGTACCTAAATACCTAGATAATCTCTAAATAATAAATCCTAAAATTAACAATAAAAAATAAAAATAATTGCGATAAAAACTATTCTATATATACTAAGTTGAAAAAAAAACACACAAAATACAAAAAATTTCATTAAGATCGGTTTAGTAGTTTTGATCTTCATTGGAAACCAATACTGTGACACTGAATTTTTATATATAAAAATATTTAAATAAACAAATAAACGCGTAATCCTTCAGACAATAATTTTTCAAATGGATTCTAATCGTGTGAAGTATAAGAAAAAAATAAAAGGGGGAGATTTGGCGATAGTTGACTATGATTTTGTTCTTTTTGTTAAAAGCTCAAGCCCAGTAGAACCCTCACGAATTTGAACGTGAGAGACGATCTATCACCATCATCCGAGATTGAGAGTTTGCACTTTCGACGCGGAAGCAAACTACCCGACGGGTGTATCGCATATTGTGTTGCTGCCTGCTTTATATTCGCAAATCTCTTTTGAACGGCGACGTTCAACTCTCGGCCTCGTTCAGGCGTCACGTGTTCCTTTTATTACGGGATCGTTTGCTGCAGAGGCTACAACTTCAAACCCCCTACCGGTGTTTTATAAACGCCCCTGAAAAAATTTCCTTTTACCGTATTACCTCCAACTCCTTTTTACCTTATCTTTTTTTTTACTTTAATTTCGAGACGGTTAAAAAATATTTCATAAAATGACTCGATTGCCATCGAGTATTACAATAATCTAAGATTAACAACGCGAATTATATATATTTTTGTTTTATTTATGCATCAATTAAATAAATAAGTAATAAATCAAGTATTTGTTTGATGCAACATTAACTTATTAAGTTGATATATTTTGTAATAAAAATTGTTCGTAAAATGGAAAGACGAGTTTCATTTTGTATTAGATAGATTACTAAAATATTACAAAAAAAAATATATATATATATATATATATAAGAATTATTCTTGAATTTAATTCGATACTTTAGATACAATATATGTATTCATACGTGAAAGAAAACGAGATAAATATAAAATATGAGAGTATACGTTTTCTGTTCTCTTCTCTGTCATTTATTAAATATTATTCAATAAAAAAGTCGTCACGTATATATACATATGCATATTTATTAAAGTAGAAGATGTCAAGACGAGTGGCAGCTGTTGGCGAATACATATATACATAAGTAATAGTTTGTAGAGTATAGTAATGACCGATTACATAGGTTTTCTACGTGTCACTAAAACTAACCAGCATGGAAACGAAGAAGCTAGTTCTCTTCTCAGCACGATGAGTAATAAACTGTTTTCTCAACGCATCACGTACGATAATTAACGGTCGTTAAAATACCCCCCCCCTCCCCCCTCTAGCCACACTTTGGAAAATGTAGAAACAGAGGAGATATATACGAAACTATCGTGTTGCATCTTTTATGCTCGCAGATAGTTTACACCTTCTTCTAGGTGTTTGACACTGCGTGGGTAATCGTCCTACGTATACATAAACACGCTCAAGTATATACTTTAACTCTTTCCTATTTTTCTAACTCAATATAGAATTGTATATATATATATTGCATTTCAAAATTATTTCTTGATACTATCTTTTAGAATTTTTTTAATTTTTTATTGTTGTTTAATGAGAATAAAAGATTTTTAAATAATTTTTATTTATTTTTAATATGCAATACATTTTTAATATTAATAAATTTGTACTATAATATATATATATAGTTTTTAGGTAATTTCTATTTACTTTTTAATACTTAATAAAATTTTAATAATAATATATTTGTACTATAGTATCATTATTAATACCATAGCTTATAGTGTTTATTTTATTAATAGAAAAATGTGTGTAAAACTTAGTAGTTTAAGGATATGCGTAAAGGGATATATGAAAGTACGAACACATGGTGGATCGATGATGATACTATATGCTTCAAAGGTCTATCGAATAGGCTAGACGATGCGTCAGACCGAAGAATTAAATATTTAATCAGTTACTCGAAATAGGATAGATGAGAACTGACGGTGGTACATCAAAACGGGATTATTATTCGTGGATTGAAATATACATATCTACATACACTTATACATTTACCGTATAGATAAACATGTATATATATATGTATATATAGGAGATTGGTAGAAAATAAATAATTCTCTTTGCCTACTCACCGATGAACGATTCCCCTGGAGTGCATGTGTTTCAAAGCAGAAACCAGCTGTCTGGCGTAAAGCTTCGCGGTCATCTCATCGAGCATGCCACTTGGTTGTTGTTTAATGTGTGTGCATAGGTCACCACCGGTTGCAAGTTCCATCACAAGGTAGTATACCGATCCGTACTGCGAATATGTTACACAAATTACGATAAAGTTGACGTTATACGACAATTTTTCTTTGCGACACCTTTGGAACAAGACCAAGTATGATAAGATTTGCCAACTTGCAAAGATCGTTCCAAACCACTGACATTTTTTACTTACATAAACACATTTTCTTTTATGAAAATTTATTATACTATGTAAGAAGCATATTTGAATAACTCGACTGATATTGATCATTAAAATATGTTCGAATGAGATACATTTGATTTCGAGAATGATAACATTTTTATAAAGATTTGATTTATAATATAATACAAAATGTGTCGTGTTTATATTTTAACGATCGTAAAATAGTTAAATATTAATTTATATTACGTTCTTTACATTATAAAACATAAATCATAGAAAAGTATATTATTTTACGTAGAACAAATATTTGTAAGAAGAAATACTTGAAGAATAGTAAGATTCAATTTATCCAGAAATATATCTACATAATATAATCCAAGATTCGTATCGTGAACCACCCACTTTTTCAATACATTCGATAAAAAGTTGTAAGAAGGATGTTGAGGGGGAATAAAATGTTGGCTTAGGATACTACCATGGACTTGTTGTAAGTCTCTTTCTTTCTTTCTTTCTTTCTTTCTTTCTTTCTTTCTTTCTTTCTCTCATTAGAAAGTCAATTTCACCGTAGAGAAAACGATTTCTCATTCCACTTGGCAAGTACATACTTCATACATCTTTCTATTTTGGCAAGTTCACAAAAACGACGACGTTTCTCCTTTCTTTTTCGGCGTTGAGCCGAGAAAAGACTTGCACATCTTTCGCATATGTGCTGAGAAATAAAAAAAGAAAAGGGCAAAAAGAAAGAAAGAAAGAAAGATAGATATAGTCTCCTATGGGGATTCTCGGTACTTCTCAGTAAAGCTCGTATACTCGCGTGCGTGCCATTTAAATCGAGCGGATAGAATTTATGGACACAAATTGAATCGTATACCATGGTCATATATCTTACGGTTTCGACGTAATCCGATTAAACCCGCCGCGATCCCAATGAGAATGAAACACCCTTGCGTCACTATGCTTTATCGAAAACCAATCATTATCGAATATTCTTTTTTAAAAGGAACTAACAATTATTCTTATTTTATTTTTACTTTGCAAAAGTTTTCAGAATCAAATGTTTACAATCAGAATTTTATTTCAAGTATAATTAATTTAATCATATTATATTATTTGTATATTATTTTATTTTACATGATGATTTTTATAATGGATGACAGAAAAATATTTTTTAAATGATAATTCCAAATGTGTTAAAAAAAAATGTGTAAAAGCGTTTGGTGATTTTTTTATTCTTCTTTTTTCATTTTATGTTTTTTTTTATTTTTATTTTTTTTATTTTTGAATAGAGACCCTTTGAAAATATTCGATTTCCCTGTCGAACAAAACTCGTTCAGCCGAGAACGCACTCGTTATTGTTTTCTCTACCTTTTATCAGAATGATCGATCGTGTCGTGCTCGTTCTTTCGGATAAAACAGACTCGACAGTCTCGTTTGATGAATCGACTAGTAATATCGTAAACAATATAAAGTCATACGATTGCAAATTGTGTTATTTGCAATACGACTAATGATCGGACTTTTGTAATTTTATTTATCCTGTAGTTTTAACTCATTAACATTTTCTTTTACTTTTTTTTTTTTTTGTTAATCATTGCAACGTATAAACAATGAAAATAATTTGTAATAATTAAATAAGTAAATAATTAAAATAAAATACATACTTTCTTTACAGGTTTATCTGTGTATGCTATACGTAATTATTGATTCAACATAATGAAAAATACATGAGATTTCATTTTATAAATAAAAATATATATATATATATATAATTTTTGTATTTATTTAATATATTTTAAAATTGAAATCCATAGAGATATCATTGCTGATCGGTATCTATAAAATAAAATAAAAAATACTGAAAAATGTGTATACTTTACGAGGTTGCATGCAGACACAGATGTTGCGAAGGATCGAAAAATGAATATCTAAAGAAAACGAGAGAGAGAGAGAAAGTAAAATAGGGAATAACTTCAAACCCCCTACCGATTTATTTCTTTTCTAATAAAGATTACGACGTGAAAATAAGATATTTAAATATTGCATCAATAAAATCTAGATTTTATTCAATTTGTCAGTAACACACACATGTGTGAATGATAGACACATATAAAAAGAAAAAACAAGAAAATGTGTATTTTCTTGTTATCTCCTATGAAGTCGTTTGATCTTTCCTTCATTCTCGTTTTCCTCGATTTTTCTCATTTTTGTTCTCAAATATCAACGTGTGTTACGTCCCGTCGATACACGCCTAAGGGTATACAATGTCGACGAGATCTAATTAATTTTCGGAAACTGACCTCCCTGTCGAGAATCCTGTCGAGTTTGCGTTATATTATCCTCGGAATATTGAATTACCTATCTCAGCGAATAACATTGATGTTCGCATTCATCAGGAATTTCATATGACGAATAATTCACCATTATTGAAGAGAAAAACTTTTTTTCTACGGACCGAGATCATTAATCTTTTTCCTTCTATTTATTTCTTTTTCTTTTGTTGAAAATAAAAAACGTAAAAAAACATAAAAAAGGATGAAGAAACTGACAAGAGAAATGAAATTTGTTGAAAATGTGATAGCAAATATTGTAAACGTTATTGTAAGATGATTTTTTAATCACGCCTTACGTTAAATGTGATTTTATTTTATACATACAAAATCTTTTTTTTTTATATATTATATATTATTATTATTAAACATTTATATATAATAATAATATAATAATTATTTATCTTAGTATAATTACTATAATATAAAATTATAATAATTATATTACTATATAGTTAATGTACTATACTTTAGTATTGCATACTAAATATGCATATAGTATAATTACTATAATATAAAATATATAATATATTTACATTATATATTTATAATATAAATATATTATTATATTATTATATTTATATATTATATTATTTTATATATGATTATTTTAAAAATATTATTTTAATTATTTTATTTGCTAGAATTTTTATTTCTATTCATTTCGTTCTTACCAAGATAAAAATGTGTTTACAAGTTCGACGTATGTAGATATTCTTAATAGAATAAAAGCAATGTTAACGTGTTATAATACGAACTTCGACTGAGCTGAGAGACAGACAGAGGAGTGAGAGAGACAGTGACATATACATAAACAAAACATTGAATAAAACCGTCGTTTAGTTCGACCTACGTTTACCTTCCCCTTCTCAGTCGTTATTCTTCGACGTTTCCGATCGAAAGTAGGTGTCTACGCGTGTATTCGTGCTTACACATTTTAGCCGTTGTTTTTTAATTCATTTCTTTTTTCATTTACATCAGTATCAATGTTTTATATCGTTTTTTAGTGTTAATATCCTCAAATGGTCAGTTAGTTTATATACTTTTAATAAAAACCTTAGTGAGTGGATACTTTTCGTATTAGTGCAGTATGTGCTTTGTGAGTGATCTCCTCGTGGAATGGAATTTCAACATCTTTTGGTATGTACCAAAGAGACATACACGTGTCAGATTTATATAGGACATAACTAACCTTGTTTTTTATATTTTTTCAATTACTATTATTTTATAAATTACATTCTAATTGTAATATTATTTTATATGTTGTTATTTTTATATTATATATTATAAATATTAAAAATATTTTATGTTGTTTTATGCCTAATTAGAATTTCTAGAAATTATTAGTGAATATCAATTTTACTGAACATTAAATAATTTAGAATTATATTAAATCAACGTTTTATAAACAAAACCACATCAATTCATGGTTTGAACACCCTAGTATGTATATATATAAAAGAACACAGAGAGAGAATGAACGAAGTAAGCTTAATTAGAAGGTACGTTATAAAAAAACACACATATCAGTAGGTGGTTGGAGTATGCATCCGTAAGACGAGTCAAAGATGCACCATTAATGATACGACGAATTTGTAATTCTGAATTGACAAGCTCGATACTGCATAAAGAAGAGAAGAACGTTCGCTGTTTGTTATTAACCATGCTGCATATGTACCCTCCCTCCCCCCTTAAGCTTGCTTTTTTAATCTCTACTGCTTTGCTTCCGATCTTTCTCATCCCCTCTCTCTTTCTCTCTCTCTCTCTCTCTCTCTCTCTCCTCATCCTCCTTCACCTTTTGACCCCTTCCGAATGAAAGAGCTCACGAGGCAGCTTTTTTCTCTTTACTCTTTCCTTCCACTCTTACTCTCATTCTCTCTTTCTCTCTCTCTCTCTCTCTCTCTCTCTCAGTCAGTCATTCACTCACTTTGTTGGACCCTCGACTTTCAGGGTAACAGCAGCAGCAGCAGCAGCAGCAGCAGCAGCAGCAGATGTAGCTTCCCATGGCAGCACGAACAGGGGTTGTTACTCGTCGAAAGGGTTTCCATCGAAGTTCACGAGTAAGAGAGAATGTAGTGACAGAAAGAATGAGAGAGAGAGGGAAATTGCAAGAATACACGTATATGCGTATATTAAAAAGAGAGATAGAATGAAAGTGTGTGTTAGTAAGTGACTGAGAGATATAGAACGTGTATGTAAGAGAGAATACGTGAACGTGTAATAGAGATGAAAAGTGTATGTTAGTAAGTAACAGAAAGAGAGAAAGTATGTGTGTTAGTAATTGATAGAAAGAGTGAGTATACGTGTGATCTAAAGTAGAAAGAGAATATTAGTAAGTGCTTATGTGTTAGTAAATTACAGAGATATATAGAACATATATAACAGAGAGAGAGAGAGAGAGAGAGAGAGAGAAAAAGGGAGTGAATATGTAATGTAAAAGTAAAGGAAAAAGAATACGTGTAAATGTGCATGCGTATGTGTGTATGTATGTGTTAGTAAGTGGTAGAGATGTAGATAGACACGTACGTAAAAGTAAGAGAGTGAATGTGTAATGTAAAAGTAAAAGAAGAGAGAGAGAAAGAGAGAGATTAGGGGTAGGTGGGGTAGAAGGAAGCTTGGCACCCTTTGCACCCGCAATGAGCAAAGGGCTGGAATATTCTTTTAATTACGGAGGTAATTTCCGCGAGGTTCGCTGCAACGCGGTCAAACAATGCGCTTAGCCCTTACTCCAGGAATGAACGAATCGTAAGCCCGGTTTTGCGACAACCACGGGGTAGGGCCCATGGATAACGAACACAGCTCACGGTTTTTCGCCCTCTGAGCTTGCGATAAAAAGGCCTGTTTTTTAACCCCCATCACCACTCCCCTTTCCATATCCCTTCTATCCTTGACTTTCTCTTTCTCTCTTTTAGTTTTTTTCTTCTTCAATTTTACTCGTGTGCAAAAATGCAGTACCGTGCTACGCCTGTTTCGACGTTATTTCTCTCTTTCTCTCTCTCTTTTTCTTTCTCTCTCTGGTCGTCTATTCTTCGTGAAAATTTTCCTTCATATTTTTTTCTTTTTTTCTATATATATTTTTATTTATCAGGACCTCTGCACGAAATACCTAAACATTTTTTTACCTCTCTTTTTTTTTGGTGTTCTCGAGCAAGAAGGGGTTGGTCGTTCGATCGGCTTAGAGAGAAACAAAAGTTTTTAATTACTCGATGTTGTTCGAGGGTTTTTCTTTTTTTCTTTCTTTGGACAGTTGAAAAAGATTGCATTGAAAGTATTTTTAATTATAATCTTTGATAAATTTATCGAATGACATGGAAATAGGAATAAACACGAACATTTCATATTGTATAATAGATTGTTTTTTTTTTTACGATCAATACGAGCGAACAATTTAGTTTCTTTTTTTTTCTTATTTAAATAATAATTATATACAACGGTACGGGAAATATGCAGAAACAGGTATACTTAAGTTTGTTATTTAACAAAAAAATAAATGTCATAAACGACGGTGTAACAAAATTAATCAAGTTTTTCATTTAATAGCAGGTAAAACTATGTTTTAGTATTATTGGTTGCTAATCGAAACTCTTTACTGTAAGATTTAAACAAGATCGTATTTTAAGATAGAAAGTAATCATGAGAGAGAGAGAGAGAGGGAGAGAGAAAGAGAGAAAGATTTGCACATTAGCTGATCGACATGTAAAAACGTCGGAAAAGGTATAAAAGAGAAGAGGTACGAGTGTACTTTAAATGGTAGTTAGAAAACAGGTTCTTGATCGTAATTACTGTCGCGCGTCGGCCCTCTCGAATATCATTACTCTATTTAAGCGACGAAGAAGCAGAAAGCGTGATGGTGACTTAATTAACACGCGCGCGCGCGCGTCAAAGTAACTCGATTTCCAGGTACACGAAAGCTTACACATAAATGTACATATATATATATATATATATATATAATGCAAGTACAAGTAGTTTGAGCAACTAAATTCTCGTCGACAGTTTAACGCGTTGAGAAGATGGTTAAAGCGAGATGCTTGTTCTTGTATAAAAATAAAATTACCAATTATAGCGAGATGGTATCATTTTAATATAACAAATTTACACTTCTATATCTATCTATATATATATATATATATATATATATATATATATGTATCTGTAATTATGTTCAACTTCACGTTTAGGTCGCGTTATTCACATTTATGCAACTAGGATCATTGCCATAATTATTGTTACGTATCTCGAAAAACAAATTGTATTTTTTTAAATTTAAAAATGATTTTGTTCATTTTTAACCACTTGACATACAATGACGTCTAGGAGACGTCATTTATTTCATGTGCCATTGTAGACTTTGATCCAAACGTCAAAAACTGTTTTCAGCTGTTTTTGCTTTATGAAGTATTACACGTTACAAAATTATTCAATTATTATTTTATAATATTACTTAATTAATTATCAACCTTATTGAATTTTATAAAGCAATGTAAATTTCAAAATAAAATACCGTGCATTTTATTTGTATGTCAAGTGGTTGATATAGAGATTTTTAAATTATTGTTAAACGATATTGTTTGATATTGTCTAACATATGCAAAAACAAAAGTTTGAATTAACGTTGTATAATTCGTGTTTAATTTATTTAATAACAATATGGTAATATAAAAAAGTGGTATGAAAGGAAGCACTCGTCCCGCAACACTCGAAAAGTGTTTTCCATTTTGAATCACCCTTACCCCGAGAGGTTTATAAATTCAGTTAAATGGCACGTTTAATTAAAGCCAGAAAGATGGATCATCCCTCTTGGGTGGCGTTAACTGGCTCCGCGGCTGGCGAAATTTTAGGAGGCTACCGATTTGTCATAGAGTTCTGACGAGATAGAATGAAAGAGAAGGGATAAGAGATAAAGCGAGAAAGAAAAAGGATCTCTAAAGTTTAGCAGCACGTGCCACTAAGTTACATACTTTAGTTTGATACCATAGTATCAAACTAAACGAACTAACATTTAAAACGACCTGTTAATTATCACAGTATCTTTGAAATCTAATCACCTGAATCGTTTCGTAAAGCCTGACGATACTTGGATGTTGTAACATTGATAGTAATTTAGCTTCTCGAGTTAAATTCTTCACTATGTAATCTTGTCTGCCATTTTGCGTATCGATTATCTTTACTGCCACCTGAACAGAAAAATCAATAATTTTATCATTGCAATGTTATAATATTAATTAAACAAAAATCATTTATATTTCCTACAAATTTTCTTACTTAAAAATGAACCAAAATATAAAAAATAATGTTTTTCAGTAAAAAAGATAGATTATAAAAGTTACCTTGTTATCACTATTATACCAATTATCATTAATGTTAAGTGTAAATTATTTGGTTAAAAGATAATCGAGTATTTATTATGTTGTATTAACCCTATTTCATACAAAAATGGGTGATAATATTATTCCTGTATATTTCCCAAGAGCTTTTGAGATCAATCGCTTAACTATTATCTCTATCTATCTTTATCGTCGAATTGGCAGAGAGTATCAAACACCTTCAATATGCCTTTATGAAAGGCACATCGAGCCACTTTCTAAACACGATAGAGCGAATACCTTGGGATTCGTATATGTTAAGATGAGTTTAGTATGACGGAGATAGATGAAGAGAGAAAGATAGAAAGAGAAAGAGAGAGGGAAGGAATAAGGGGAGAAATAGAAGAGAAAATAGTGGGTGGGGGTAAAAAGGAAGCTGCCAAGTCGCTCGTCCCTTTGATCCATGTTAAGGGCTTCAGGCGGTAATTCGTGCTAGGCAAAGCGATCGAAACGATGGACTTTGTGGCTCGTCACTTGCCTCTCTCTCTCTCTCTCTCTCTCTAACTTTCTATCTATCTATCTATCTATGTCTATATCTATCTATCTATCTATCTATCTCTCTCTCTCTCTCTCTCTCTCTCTCTCTCTCTCTCTCTCTCAACGCTCCATCGGTTTCATGCTAAGGGAGGAAAGCGTAACGATGGATTATATTGGACGGTTTGGGATTATGCGCATGCCGGAATGCAAATTAAGCCTGTGGCTCTGCTACCTTCGAGCTATTCGAGAGAGAGACTGATTGCGTCTAAGGGAAAGGGACAGAGAATTATACCTATATGTATGTCGAACTTTACTAAAGTTCTATTACATTTAACGTTAAAATGATTATTATTAATTTTAATAGTTATTATTGTTTCTAAAGAATATTCGTTTTATTTTTATCCATCTTATCGTTAATGTTATATTCTTAATCATGGTTTATTAATATTTTTATATAGGTTGAATTTTGATTGTTAAATTTCTTTTTAAAATAGATTAATACGATTAGAAGTTTGTTTGAAATGAATTTGTTAGATCTAAGTATCTCTATGTTAATAACATACAATTGGATTCAATATATGTATATATGATTAATTATATTTTCATTTATATTAAAAGAATTTTAATATAATTAATTATTGATATTAAATGTACCAACAGAGATCAAAAATTCTATATTATCCTATATTAATTCTGTATTCAATTTAAAAATACGAGATAAATAAAAAATGATAAATAAGTAAGAATAAAGTAGAAAATTTTTTCCCATTTTTCATAGAATATAAACGAATATTAAATACCAACCGTAGTAAGAACTTTCTATGATGATGCATGATCAAAACTTTTCGCAACTACCAACGAAGAAAATCTTATGATAAATTGATAAGTCGATATACGTTGGAAGTACTTTATGCTTCAATGTGATATACACATAGGTATATTATATATAAATGTATATGTATATAGTTTAAATACCATAACGATTTCAATACCTAAACCCACTAGAGTTAGAAGAGTACTTTTTAAAGAAAACTTTTATTTCGCATTATCAAAGTTTTTGAAGGAACACGAGGACGCGTTAACGTTATTCCACAGGACCCAACTCAACCCAACCCAACCCAACCCAACCAAAGTTATCGATCATACATGGATCATTACCTAAAAATGTTTCTCTCTCTCTCTCTCTCTTTCTTTTATACACTCACACATTCTCTTTTCTCTCGTGTAGGCGTTAAAGCCAAGCCAAACTGGTGGAAACGATATCTTTCCTGTCAAAGACACGAAACGGACGTCGTATACTGAAATGGCGTTGATTTTTCAATAGCTTCGATCTTCTCTCTCTCTCTCTCTCTCTCTATCTTCCTCATTCTTTATCTTTTTTTTTTTATATTTTTTTATTACTATTTTAAAACAATTATCTAACACCCATAAAGAGTCAACGTTATCGACTATGAAAAAAAGTTTCTTTATATAGATATTAAATATTGAACACAGGATGTTTATTTATTATCTAGTATATTAATTATAATTTTAATAATATCTTATAGAACGTCATAGTGATGTTATTTTAATTAAATATATACATTGTAAAGAGGTTAACTTTATTTATATATTATATTTTTATTAACAAATAATCAATAGGTTTTAAGTATTATCAATATTATAATGAAATTAAATCGTGGTTATATTGAATAGAATAGAACAAAAATTTGAAGTTGTATATTTGAATCGGATGTATAAGAAATGATGGTAGGTTTATAGGGTGCCGTTGAATTTCATAGCACGCGTTTCATTTCAGGAACGAACAGAACGAACGGTTGTGTCTGGAATTTTATGTCCTCGAGGTTCCAGGTCTCGGGAGCACCGACAGCAGATCGCATATCATTAGCGATGGAGGAGGATCCCTTTGATCTTCCTCCGCCGCTTTCCAACTGAGGTAGAAGGGAAAGGGAAAGGGAAAAAAGAAAAGAGAGAGAGAGAGAGAGAGAGAAAGAGAAAGAAGAAAAATAGGAAGAAGAGAAAAGTACCAGCGTGTTCTCTTCATAAGTAACAAAGAAAGAGACAGAAGAGAAGGGGAAATAAAAAATAATAAGAAAAGAAAAATAAGATAAAATGAAGAAAAAAAAAAAGATTAAATAAAATTAAAAGGGGAAGAGAGAGAGAGAGAGAGAGAGAAAGAATAATAATAAGAAGAATATAATACATATAAAGAGGGAGAGAAGTATGGTAGTAGGATGAGTTGTGCGTATAGCTAAAGGTATGCCTGACAGCCTCCCCAAATGATTTGTGGCGCCCTTCGCCAGATACAAGATACTAATTCTTCGGATGCTGTCAGTCGTCGAGCTACCGTTCGCCACCGCCGATTCTCTTTCTATCTCTTTCTTTCTTTCCTTTCCTTTCCTTTTTCATCTCTATCCTTCACCTTTCTCATTCTATCTTTTTCTCTCTTTCCAACTCTATTCAAGCATCTTCTCTTACATATACATTTAGTTACAACTTAGTTGAGAAGAACGATCGTTTATTATTCTTCTTCTTCTTCCTCTTCTTCTTCTTCTTCTTCTTCTTATTCTTCTTATTTTCTTCTTGTTCTTGTTCTTCTTCTTCTTCTTGATCGTTTCTTATTCCTGAGACTCCTCTTCTTCTACCTTTAAAGGAGTACTTACAAAGTTAGTTTTCTAACGAACATGAATAGTATCATGAATGTTAGAAATGTCAGTGGAACGAGCCTAACTCGATTGCAAAGAAGAACAGAAGACAGTCTTCAACGATAGATTACGTTTTACACGTCTCATTGATACTAAACTACATACATATGTATATCCAGTGTGATTCTAGTTAGTCAAACCGGATGAAGACATCACACGCCTACGCATTTTGTCTAAACATACTTATACAAGAACGATCATTACAACACGCCTACGATGAAATTTTATCGACTTGTGTATGATTTCTAATCTATATAATATTATTTTTTTCTTTGTTGTTGTTGTTGTTGTTTTTTTTTTTTTTGTACGATTTTATACAAAATGTTTCGAAGAAATTATATTCGATCGTTTCTATTTGCATAAAATATTTAGGGGTAACTTTATTATTATTGTAGATTAATTGGATCAATTAACTTATTTCGTATTATTTTATAGGTAATTATTATTTGTAAAAACTTGGTATCATAGGGAATTTGGACAGGTAACAAAATCAGAGTACATTGTTTTGTTGAAGAACAGGATCAATTTCCCTATAATACCAAATTTTTATATATTTTATTTTATGAATGCAAATAAGAACTAATTAAATTATTATTTGTATGTAAAATAATTTGTGTATTTTTTTTTATTTATATTTTATTATTATAATTTTATATTATATATTATTTATTATAATAATTAATTAGAAAAATATTTGATATGATATCGTAAAAGAATAAAGAAAGAACATAGGAAGAAAAAGAAACGAAATATACTTAGGTAAAATAATTTATGTATTTATTTTAAATATATATTTTATTATTATACAATAATTTTATATAACATATTATTTATTATATAATGATTAATTAGAAGAATATTTGATATGATATCGTGAAAAAAAATAAAGAAAGAAAAAAGAGAGGAAATAATCTTAGGTAACAGTTTAACTTAGTATGGAATTGTGAGATGATTTTGAACGATTTAAAAGACGCCGTTGGAGAGAAAGCAAAATACAGAAAAGGAGCCGACACTAGCGTAATAACGTCCGCGAAAGGCATATTAAGGTATCCGTTTTAGAGATCGCATAGAAACGAATGTTTCTGCGTGGGTCGAGATATATGAGAGAGGTTCGTGGTTATCCTTTTGAGCACGTCTCTCTTTTCCTTCTAACATTTTTTTTTCTCATTTCTTCTTCTTTTTTTTTTTTTTTTACGCGTATGCGAACACACACATAAACACACGTGTGACTCCTTGTACGTTTTGACCTACTAGGGGTCAGACTTAATAAGAGAGAAAAAGATAGAAATATATACACATGCATTGCCGGGACTTTGAAACTTTGGACACGATTCAACTAATCGACCTTTTTTAATCATAATTATTAAATCAGACGTCTTTTATTTTTTCTTTCTCTGTATAAAATTTGAAAATAATATTTAAATGCATACTAGGATGATATAAAATGTTGTTATAAAACGTTGATTTAATATAATTCTCTAAACTATTTAGTAAATTATTACAACTCACAAAATAATATTATACCACAATTAGAATGGAATAAATAAAATAATAATACGCGAAAAAAATATGAAAAGCGAGGTTAGTTAAGTCATATGTAAATCTGAAAAAAATACGTGAAATAATTGAATTGTAATACACCGTCATCCATTGAAGACTTACAGTATCTAAAAATCTAAATAACTTCTAAATAATAAATCCTTAAATTAGTAATAAAAATATAAAAATAATCGAGATAAAAACTATCCTATGAGTAATAATAAAAAGTTAATAATAAAATAAGTAAAATAAGTTTGGAAAAAAACACATAATATAAATACATTTTAATTAAAATCGGTTTAGCAGTTTCGAACTTCATTGGAGACCTAAAATGTGACACTGATTTTTTATACATAAAGATTATATTTAAGGAAAATATTTGTTATTATGTACTAATATATTAATCCAAAAAGTATACGTAATATCTTTTACAGACGAATTATTTATTATTTTATTAATCTTTAAACTTTTCAATAAATCCACGTAAATTATACACGCGTGTACACTAATTTTCACGATTAATAAAAAATGTACAAAGAGAGTATTATTGAAAATTAATGGTTATTATAAAATAGCAGTACCATTTGGGTAAGATGTTTAGAAAAAGGTGTAGGGGTTAGATGGAAAAGGTCGTAGTTGAAAATGGTTAAAATCGAGGGTTTTGGTATAGGGAAAAGGAGATCCCTTCGAGTACTACGAACACGTTCTCGTACTTAATTATTTAAACGGGAGATAGAAGCGACGTATATTAATTTTCCGCGGCTCGTCGTCGTCGTCGTCGTCGTCGTCGTCGTCGTCGTCGTCGTCGTCCGCGAAACTCGTAAACGGGCTGTGCTCTGCTGTCTCAGCGTGACGCGAGCGAAACCCGTCGTTGCCTTCGTGTTACTCCTCTTAATTAAATTCGCAAAACGTATGTTACCGGGGTCTCTCCGACGTGTACTATGCGATAAGCGCATTTGCTTGATTAAGAACTAAAACGTGCTACTCGCACGGATAAAAGGATGCAACCGACGAAACCTTTTTTTTTCTTCTTTCTTTTTTTACCTTTTTACTTTTCGTGCTGGATACCGATTAGTGGGATAAAAATGCACACGTTTCTTCACTTTCCCTCAACACTTTACAAACATGTTACTAGTGGTCAAATTTTTCAACCACGATTTTAAAATACGTTTATTCATTTAAATATTATTACTTTATTTTATTTGTTTCTCCAACATTACATTATATTTAAATTTTCATTTGGATTACTATACTTTGTTTACATATCAATATACAATATTTTTTAAATTTGTTATTGAGTTAAATTTGTATTTAAAAAAAATATATATATGTATATTATTTAGAATGCAACGAAAGTGAAGGAATGAGTGAAGTTTAACGAATAGGTTTAAATAAGGTATGCATGAGAATAGTTCGTGATTCATGGAAAATTTCGGCAATAAGGAGACAAATACCTTTTACAAGAAAAGGAACCTTCAGGGTTCTAAGATTTTATCTTGAAATCTTAGGTCTGTCCTAAATCGAGTCAGCATTTCCGGATAGGTTTTCACGACCATGCGCACTCTCACATGTACACGTCAGAGAATCACTTATGTTCGATATGGTGCGTGGAAGGTTAGGTTTTCTTCTTTTTTCGGTAGAATGATCTATCCGTATTCATAATTGAATCGTTTCATGGTTGGTAATATTCGTATCAGTACTTGGTGAGAATCTACCAATTACAGACATGTGTTACATTGTCGTTTCTTATTATAATATGTCTTTGACAATTCAATGTAATTCTATATATGGTGTCTAATTTGCATCAATTTATAACGAGTACGATTGAAATGATTTTTTAATGGTAACAATTTATTCACGCGTAACATGCAACACAATTTTAAATGGAATAACTGATAATGAAAAGAAAAAACAACAACACAAATTATTATTAACATTCTCGAGCACCTTTTTTTTTTATTGTTTTTTCGTAGGGTGGTAAAAATGTTAGGATAAAAAAGTGGTACTTTATTATAGGAATATTTCGTTGGTTCAACAAGGTGGAGATGCCGTTTGCATCGACCCTCTTTATCGATGGAATAAAAAGAAAAAAAACTTGCCATTTTCTATGGTGCACGAGGCCCCATTCACGAAAACTGATTTATCCGCTTTCACACGAGCGTCTCTTTTCTACCATGTTCCTATATATGTATACAGCTATAGTAAAACGTCTCTAACGTTTCATCCTGAACGACGAGACGAACCTTTTGTATTTTTCGAGCGGGTGGTCTCTTAAACGATAGAAGGAAAGAGAGAGAGAGAGTATGAACGAGTGAGATAGAAGATTAGTATAATACAAACTCGCGAACATAATGGTTGACGCGAATGGTTGTCGTCGTCGTCGTCGTCGTCGTCATCGTCACGTTACGAAAAGTGGGTCGTTTCGTGTAAGATCTTTACAGGATTTACGTCCCTTCTCGTTTATATTTTCTTCCTTTTTTTTTCTTTTTTAAGACGAAAGAAGATAGGAGATAGCAAAAATATGAAGGGGAAAGTAGAAGAAGAAGAAAAGYAAAGGAAGTGGAAGAATAAAAGAGGCTCGAAGTAAATTTCCGGCTGGTTACTTCGACGAAACTTTCTTTCGCGTCTGAAAAAAAATTTGAGAAAGAAAAAAAATATAAGGAAAGAAATTGGTTAGGAGAAAAAGTAGTAGGGAGGAAGGGCCCAGCAGTTTCATCTCATCTCGTCGTCGATTCGAGACTCTTTTCAGATTTTTTCCTTCTTTTTTTTCTTTTTTCTTCTTCTTCTACTACTACTACTACTACTACTACTACTACTACTACTATTTCTGCTTGCACGACTTATCTCTTCGTTCGAAATAATAATTCATAAAAGGCGTTTGACCGCAACACCCTTCTTCCTATACACATATATTTATATAGGGATATTCACTAATACTACAAGCGAATATACATGTATGTAATATATATCTACGGAACAAGAAGACATATATACATATATATGTATACACACGTGCGCACAAACTTAGGTAGTTCGAGCGAAACGGACACGTTATTTATTCTGGGTGCAACTCGTATTTTTTTCGGCCATTTTATCGGGCATCTCTCGATTTATGTTCACCGACCGCACGGACCCTAAATATCGTATGTGTCGCGGGAGTGAACATACACACACACACATTTATAGATATATGAAAACGGAGGAAAGACGAGGTAGCGGGTTTACGTTAGCTACGAATTCATTGATATTCCACGCAGAATTCTCGTCCACGCCATTGCGATGTCGCCCTAATGAATTTAACCGCCGCCGATGGTCGGCAGTTCTGTATACTCCTCTCATCTCTCTCCACCTCTCTTCTCTTCCTCATCCTCATCCTCCTTTTACAAAACTCACCACCACCTGACGACTACTACTACTCCCTTCGAACCCGAAAACCACTTCCCCCACTCTTGGTGTCCACACTTCAACGTGAACGGTCTCTCCACGGTTTGGTTTAAAGTTGGGTTCGTTGGTTAGGTTCAGTTCAAGTCGGCGTTCCTTATTTTCGTGAAGAAAAGTTCTCCTCCTCTTCCTCCTTCTTTCGAGTTCTCGTTTCTTCGACCCGTAAGCGCGAATACGCAAATTTACAATCCGCCACGTAATTAAATTGGTCGCCCTGTAGGATTCTTCCTCGGCGACTTCCAAGCCTATAACGTTTCTCTCTCTCTCTCTCAAAAAGGGGAAAAAATAAGAAAAACCAGAGAAAGAGAGAGAAAGAGATAGTACACAAGTGATAGTAAAAGAAAGAATTGAAAAGTATGAGAGAGTAAGGGAAGATATTAATAGGAAAGAGAGGGATGAAAAAAAGGGCGAATAAAAGAAGAAAAAAAAAAGAAGAAAAAAGAGAGAGAATGAGAGAGAACTAAGGAAGAATAAGAGCGTTAGCGTGTCTTTTTTAAATACGATTTACGAGAGAATGAATTCGGCTAAGAAGGCAGGCACATAGAAAAAGAAAGAGAAACGGGAATGTATTTTCTTTCTTATTTTTTTACTCTCTCTCTCTCTCTCTTTCACTCTTTCTCTTTCTCTCTTTCTCATTCTTTCTGTCGAGCAAATTCGATCCATTCCGCAAGAGCGCCATGCCGAAGGGAGAATCTCGTTAGCGTATCTTTACGTCTTACTATATCGTCGAGGAAACGTAATTATACGACGGTGCGGAATTTACGAGAACGATTCGCCCGGATCCCGCATCTTTTCAACGCCTTCGACGTATCATGACTCGTACATTTTTTATTACTTTAATAAATCATTCCTTTTATATATATATATAAATTTATAATACCTAAAGAACAACTATACGCACATTTTATATCGTACTTAGGTTTATATGTTACATTTTTATATATATGTACCGTTATAAATATTTGACATTAATTGTTCTTTCAAATTTCCATCTGTTTTATACATCGTTCTTGTAACAGGGTAATATATATTTTTTATACGGGCAAATAAATTTTTTTTTTTTTTATATAGGAATTGATATAATCTTTATTATTTTTAGATATAATACTACTATAATTATTATTATAATAATATATTATACTATATTATTATAATAAATAAAATTGAACGATCGAAAATGAAATGTTATGTTCCAAAAAAAAAAAAAAAAAATTATTCACTATAGGTTCTAAATTTAAAATAACTTCATAGATACATTTGTTTAAATACATGTAGTTGTAATAATATACGTTAATATATTAAATATAATAAATTAATATAATTATTGGATTGGCAAGAAAGGAATTTCGGTTTGCACCAATAGATAGTGTTATGTTTGTTTCATTATTCTTTTGTTAATGTTAGAATTTTGTATAGAAACAAATAGCGTTTTATTTCACACTAGAAAACTGAAATTACTTTCTTGCAAATCCAATAATATAATGAAAATTAAATATAATAAATTAATATATAATTAATACGTATTTGTATATATAATAATAAATAAATGTTCCAATTGATTATTAAAAATGATGAAATTGAAATATGAGAAAGAATGATAAAAAAAAAAAAATGAGCTCGTTATATTTTTTAAACATTTTTCGTCTTTGATGTCTACGAATCAGAATCGCACGTGTGTGCACGTGTCATTTCTCTCTCTCTGTCTCTCTCTCTTTCTCTCTTTTTTTTCTCACGGTTAGTCGCTTGCCGAGAATGGAGAATTATTTTAGTTGGGTGTGCTTGACAGGACTCCCACTCGTTCCACTTGGTAAGAGAACCCCTCTCTGGAATGGCAGAAACCTTCTCGCGAATCGGAAAAGCTCGCTAATCCTTAGCTCCTAGAGTTTCCGCTGAATCTCACTTTTTTTTCCTTCCCCTAATTTCTCCCTCTCTCTCTCTCTCTCTCTCTTTTTCATTTTCACTTTCTCATTTCAAAGTTTACGCACGAACGAACTTCGTGTTTCGAAAGTTTTCGCGTTCGTCGCGTTTCTTTGAAAGTTAACGCAGAAATTGTTGAATTGTTTTTTGTTTTCTTATTTCAAGCTTATTATTTTTCTCGAATATCCATTTATCGTACACTACGGTACTTTAATTAAATAATTTTAGTAGATTAAAATTATTAATTTATTTATTAATATTATATATGTTGTTATTAAATAAAGAAACTTTCTTTGTGCCGTCTTTCATTTCATCAACGACGAATACTTATTGTACACCTAATATATGAATTAAATATTATATATTTTCAATTATTTATTTAATAAGTAATATTAAATTTATTAAATAAATAATATTGAAATTTAATATTTTCATCAATTCAATTAAAAAAGTAAAATAGAGGGATTATATTTTTTGTATGTATTTTAAAAGAAACAAAAAAAGAAAAAAAAACAAATCAATACTGCCTACCCTTTTCACCCTGTATAATATTATTCGTATTATTTTTTCTATAAAGCGAGAAAATCGGATGATTATTTCAGCTGCGTTTAAAAAAAAAAAAAACGATTGTCTTCCCTTAAACAGAATGAAGATATTTTAAAGGATGAGAGAAAGAGAGAGAGAGAGAGGAGGGGACAGGTGTAACTATCGAACCGTGACGTTAGAATCCCTTGGCGAAGCTAATCGCGATTCGCTTTTTTTTCTCACCCCATTCTCCTAAACCTCCTCCTACCCACCCACCCTTCAATTCTCCTCGATTCTACCCCGTTGAACCCCGTCCTTCTCCGCCTACTACTAGTTCTCTTCTTCCTCTTTCATTTTTATTCCTTTTCTGTTCTCCCTCTCCTACCCTAAACCTCGTCCTCGAAAATACAAGAATGCTCTCCGACGTAGGTACATCATGCTCGAATGGAGCCTTTCGAAGTTGCTGCACCGTACCGTTGGATTTCTAATTTCGAGACCTGAAGGGTCGCTGATCCCATCGAACATTTTTCGTCGATGCTTTTGCCAGCTTACATCGTCTTATTCGTGTATTTTTTTTTTGGTTTTGTTTTCTTTTTTTTTTTTTGTACGAATTTGTAGAGGGTAAATTGGTCAGATGGTGTTTATTTTTACTTTATAGTTCATATTTCCGACACTTATGGTAATAAATAATACGTTTTATTAATCCTTAAAATGATCTTTGATATATATTATCGATTTTTAATATTTTCAATATTAATCTATTTATATGTCAATGTAATTACACATTTGTTTTTCTTTTTTATTTAATGTTAAAATTTTTTAAAACATTGTAGTTTATTAAGATTAATTAATATATTATATGTCGTGTATATATTTTATTTTGTGTTATTAAAAATTAATTCCATCTATTTTATTTGATTTAAAATAAAATATACCATAAAAAGCGAGAAACAAATGATATATTTCTTTTTATGATCTTAGAATAAAAAACACCGTGCAGATAATATCAAAGAAAGAGAATGAAGTAATAGTCACATGCTAAAACATTCTAATGAACGACAACACTGAATCACTAAATAAATTATTCATTAACACTACCTCCCAGTATTTTCTAAAGGTTAATAAAATTAAAACACCCAAGTCAACGTTTTCTCACGAATAACGAATAATTCTTTTCCCACGAATTATATCGCGAGAAATAAAAAAAAGAAACAATTTGTCTAAATAAATTCGACTTTTTTTCTTTTACACGAGACATCGTTTTCCCCACTCATTGAAATCTCCGGAGAGATGGAAAGTAAGAAAAATAAGTAATGCAGTACAATGATCGATTTTATTTGGATTCGATCGCAAATCTTTGTTCGTTGGATAAAGCTACCAACCAACCAACTAACCAACTAGTCAATCAGTCAGCAGCCCCTTTTCCTTCGTAGCATGGCTACAAAGATTGCCGAAACGAAATTGAGGTCGTGCCTTTAGCCGTAAAGCTCTGAAACGCCGCCACCGGCCGCGCCATTCGGTCAATTATTCGCTTCAAATTACGGCCGACCAATTGTATGAGCAAAAGAGAGAGAAAGAGAGAGAGCGAGAGAAAGGGAGAGGAAGGAAGAAAAAGGGAGAGTTATAAGAACGGTAGCAGTTTCATTGGCAGCTTGTTTATGATAAGGACCCGGAACCCCAATACGCGATCTTCGGAATGTTCTTTTAGGTAGAACTCCCCTTACCTCTCTCCTTTTTTTATTCACAGCTCGTTTCGGATTGTTTGTCATTTTTAACTAAATTAAGGGAAGTCCTTGGTTTTTAAACAATTATTCGATTTCATTTTTATTCAAACTTTCGGATAATTCTATATGTTTATGATGTTTTTTTAACCAGTGGTCTGACAGGGATTCCCTTAAGAATTCACGTGATGTTTAACGTGTTAAATGTATAGAAGGAGTGGGGAGCTGTAAATAGTGTTGGGGTGAGGGTTAGGGAGGGTGGTATTCAGTTGTTTAAGTGTGATGGGGGGATGGTTCGACTATTCAAAAGTAACTACTACAATAGAGGAAAACGTGCCAGTCTGAAGGTGAATTTCGAAGAGGACGGTACTAAGATCATAAAATCTGAGATTTTAGGAGATAATAGACACTTGCATCGATTAATTAACAATTATTTAATCATTCTAATCCACTGTACTTATATTACAGCAATATTTTGTCTTTCTAGTGATCACTGAGCAAGAACCAGAAAATAATAACATTAGAATTCAAAGAATGTTAGAATTAGAACGTTTTAATCTTAAATTCTATTAATTAGGTCGATTATTTCCGTTTTGCACATGCGCATTGTTCACACACGCAACGTGATAAGTTCTGTCACTACGACTATATTCGTCATTCGTAAAAAGTAGTGACCATTTGCTATTTGAATTATAATTTTTGTGAAAAACGAAACATATTCTCAAATTTCAAGATGATTAAAAAACATTTCAAGATATGTAAATTACTAATTATATTTTATTTTTTTAGTTTATTTTATCTTCATAATAAACAATTTTAACCTCGACTTGTTATCGTTCGATTAATATATGTTTTTTTTTTTTTGTAATCATTTATATTTCTTCTATAATTTTTTAAAATATGGAACAATCATTCTTTCTATAAATTCCAAAGGATTTGACAAAGAATAAATTAAAACGTTTGAAAGTTTAAAAAAGAAAACAAAGAAAAAACTGAACTGTATTAGCTTCACTTGTATTTCTTGTAACAACGACTAAATATTTACGCGTCTACTTTATTTTTCAGTACGTCCAATTTATTATAAAACAAGTTTACAAAGAAGTAAAACAACGATGTAACGATGTAACGATGTAAAGGGCCCTTCAGTAGCAAACATCAAAATCGTTATTATAAAAGAAAATTGCGTATCTAACGAATATCTTTTTTATTTCTATAGAAAGCTGCTGAACGTTGTTGATATGCGTAAAATAATGTTAAGAGAAGATTTGCTTTTGTTGTTTGTTATATACTTAAAAGAATGAAAAAATGAAAGAGAAAGGAAGCTGAATTTCGGGTACAACAACGTTAACTTATTATATCGTGACGGGTGAACGTTGATCCCTATTTTTCAAAGTACCTAACATACATATACAAAACTCCTCTCTACGTATACTTTCAAAGGTTTCCTAGAAGCTTAACGAGGGTAAAAGGTAAAATAAACAAGGCTAAGCGTAAAAGCTTTACTCTCTCTCTCTCTCTCTCTCTTTTACTTTTTATACTTTAGTTTTTCTCTCTCTATTACTTTCTCTCTTATTTAACTTTTTTCTCCTATTACTTTCTCTCTTATTAAAGTTTTTCTTTCTACTCTCTTTCTTTGGATTATTTTCTCTTTATTTTTTTTTTTTAACGTGTTAAACGGAATGACGTGTGTGTGTGTGAACCGATAGGGGTACCACCTTCTTCTTCTTCTTCTACCTGTTCGTTCTATTCGTCTATCCAACATACATGCGTTCATATAAAGGCACTTAGTTGATTGGTAGGAAATTGATCAAGAAAATTGGACGGACGTTGGGTCCCTTCTCAAACTTCGTAAACTCTCTCTTTCTTTCTCTCTCATACACAAACACATGCAAGCAAGGAAGCAAGCAAGCACACGTTAGTTCTTATCGAATAGAAATACGAAAAGAAGAAAAACATCTATACAAGGGGGAGAAATAAAAAGAATCAACCTGGTGAAAAATCCGCTTTTACTAATCGCACTTTCGATCAATGCTATTCTTCTTGACCCTTACCCCCCACCATCCACCCCATTTTCTCCATTTTTTTTTTTTTTAATTTTGTTTGCATTCTACTTTTATTTTTTTCCTTCGAGGAACAAATAATACGAGAGCAAAGCGCGTTAACGCGTAAGATTTTTTTTATGTTTCACTAATATACACCCCCCTTCCTCTCTCCCTCTTTTTCCATCTCAGTTTCTATCCCCTCCTCGTATCAACTTCTCATCTTTCTCTTACTTTTCTTCGCGGCTTTTCCCCGATTTCATTTTCTTTTTTCTACGAAGTTGAATTCTATTTTACGGTCGCGTGCTTTCTCCCTTCTACTACTCTCATGGAACAACCATAATCGATCTACGTTTCGAACAATATCCTATATCCGTAGGGTGAAACTGATTTCCTTTTCAGTTTTTAAAGGTATATGTGTGTTTGTACACACACGATATATATATATATATATATATATATATAAGTAACATAGAAAGAGAAAGAATAATACAAGAGAAAGGGAAGAAGAATGAAATTCAATAGGAAAGGGAAGAAAAGCAAATCAAATCGAATTCGTTTCCTATCTCGGAAAATATTGTGGCTTTTTGGATTAAGGGTTGTTTTTTTTTTTTTTTTTTTAAAGAGAATAAAAAAGGGTGGGTGATAGACGTGGGTGGGAAAAGAAAAATTTCAGAAATGCGTACAAAAGTGGCATAAAATTAAAACACGAAAAAAATAATACAAATGTTTAATTAATTTTAATTAATAAAATGCTAACACACATATGCACACGCACACGCACACATACAGATGATATTCAATAATGGTGAGTGATAAACGTGGGTGAGAAAGAAAAATTTAGGAGTACGTACGAAACTGATATAAAATTAAAACAAGAAAAAAAAAAGATACGAATGTATAATAAGTTTCAATTAATAAAAAGCTAATATCCACACAATATGCAAAAATATAAATTTATTGGATAATTTTGATTGCATTTATCAAAAATAAATAATGAATGCATACATATAGAGATTTCGTTTCATCGTAATAAATTCATTTTAATCTTTGTGAAAAATGACTATTAATTTATATTTTAACATCGTTAGAAACAAGAGAGAATTTTGAATAATTCATTATTAAAGTGATCACGAATTATTTTCTTTCTTAACTCTCTTTCTCTCTCTCTCTCTCTCTCTCTCTCTCTCTCTCNTCTCTCTCTCTCTCTCTCTCTCTCTCTCTCTCTCTCTCTTGTTCTCTTGTCTTCATACAAGTTTGAAAATTTATTCGACATCTTGTTTTTGTCTACTAGTATTATCCCAAGATAATAAAGTTTCTTTATTGGTAATTTCAATGAGAATTCTAAAGACGACTTCTTATTTCTTATTCTCAACGTTATCAAGATTTCTATAATCTCTTGAAAGAGAAAGTAAAAGAAAGAGAAAAGAAGAGAGGGATGATAAAATAAAAGTTTGTTGGTTGAAAATTTTTGAGCATTTTTTGTTTTTTATATGACTAATTAATTATATAATAAACTAATATTAACTATATATAATTAATACTAATATTAATACCAATATTAACTATATAATTAGAATATTATACTAGTATAATTATATACTATAGTATACTATTATATAATATTATAATTATATATTATATATATATAATTACAATATTATAATATTAATACTAATATTAATACTAATATTAATCATATATAATTAATACTATATAATATTAATACTAATATTAAGTATATATATAATTAATACTAGTATTAATATTAATATCAACTATATATAAACTAATTCTCAAAATTTTTATTTTTTTTTTTTATTTTTATCGTCAATGAATCACATAGCATGACTTTGAACAATAAAAAACGAAAAAAAGAAAAGAAAAAAAGGGAGAGGATGAAAAAAAGTAGAAAGAAGAAAAAAAAAGAAAAGGCCGAGTAATGAAAATACGTAGGGGGTAGATTGACGTGATGGTTTAGGGGTGGGAGGTGGGAGTTTTAGTCTCGTTGGGGTCAGAGAAAGAGAGAGAGAAAGAGAGAGAGAGAGAGAGAGAGAGAAAGGAAAACAAAAAATGCGATATATTACGAGAAGCGTAGAAATCTAGTGTGGATTGTATCGAATCGAATCGAATCACGAGGGACTCCTCTTCTTCGTTCCTCTTATATTGTTCACGCCATTTTCCCCGAGGTTTTTCTCGGATACTTAGCACCCCAACACGCTTGAAATTTGTCGGCTATTTTTTTTTTTTTCTTCTTTTCTTCTCTTTTTTCTTTTTTTTTTCTTTTTTTGGTCCATCCCCTTCCCGTAAGTTGTTTGTCGCCGATGATTAAATGGAAATAAATTGAATTTTTGTAGAAATAGTAAACTAAAACGTGAGTTTGATATATTTTTGATTATAGTGCGCGTTATTGTATAAAATTTTTTACTATTAGGTGAAATTAAATTTCTATTATTTTATTAATAAATATAATCGAGTTTTCGTGTTTGTGTGAGCGTGTGTGTGCGTGTGTGTAGGTGGCTTATGAGAAATAGGAAAATTTTGAACAAAAAAAAAAAAAAAAAGAAATAAATTGCATTATTTATAGATATTACTTTTCGAGGTCGTTGTATGAAATGAGTAATAGCGTGTGTCATGCATACATGAGTCAAGTGTATTTTCTGCGTGTCATGTATAATGCATTTTAAGTTCAGTTAAAATATTTGTTTAACTATAAATACAAATTTGCCAAAGTAATATGCATTTGTATGTTTGTAGAATATTTTTTTTTTTTTTAAATTAACAGAAACATAAATTGCAGTTAAATATTTAGCATCGAAGAATCGGTACGATTCTAAAATTTTTTTGTATTTTTAAAATATTATTCTTAATATTTAATGACATATGTATGAAATTTAATGTAAAATTAATTGAAAGAAATAAAATTTGTAATAAAAAAAAATATATTATAAGAACGCACACGGATAAAAAAAAAAAGATGAAAAATATAATATCAATAAAGAGAGAGAGAGAGAGAAAACAAGATATACGAAATTGGAAAGGTATGATTGGAATATAAAATTCTTGGAAAGGAAACAAGATAGTAGTAGTAGTAGTAGTAGTAGTAGTAGTAGTAGTAGTAATAGTAGTTGTATTGTGGTGGTGATTTTCGAGACAAGAATCCCCAAGCGGGAGCAAACGAATCAGTTGAGTTTTACGACTGGACCGACTGGGTAAGCAGGTGTCGAAAACGCGGCTACTCGGGTAACGATCCTTCGAAAGTTAAAGACCACCCAAAAACCAAAGCACGCCGAGAAAGAGGAGTCCAACTCTCTGGGTAGGAATCAATTTCTAGGAGAAACCATAAAAATCGGTCGGTACGATTTCACGATCGTGCGATGACTTTCGTGAACTGAGATAAAGAGGTAAAACTAAGACAAAAAAAAAACAAAACAAAAAAAAATAAAGAAGAAACAAAAAATATAAAAAAAAAACATAAAAATAAAAATGGGGATACAAAAAAGGTTGGTCAATAAGTATAATGATTGAAATTTTTTATTACGGACGCGGTTGGGTCAAAAGTCCTTTTAAATGTTTCTTTTTTTTTTGTCTTGTTCGATTAATTATTTAATTGGTTTTTTTTTCTTTTTTCGTTTTGATGTAAAGTTCAGAATATAATGTATAATGATTGAAATTTTTTATTACAGACGCGGTTGGGTCAAAAGTCCTTTTAAATGTTTCTTTTTTTTTTTTGTCTTGTTCGATTAATTATTTAATTGGGGGGTTTTTTTTTCGTTTTAATGTAAAATTCAAAAGTTTAAGAATTTTCTTGTGAGAATCGAAAATATATTTGCTAATTAATTTGTAATATGTTATTAAATATTCTACCGTTGCTTTTTAGTTAGTCAATATTTTAATATATATATTTCGTGTAAGAAAAAAAAAACAATTAAAATGTTGAGTGATTTAAAAGAAAACGAGAAGATTTCGAATATTTGTCCATGATTATCTTGCTCGTCTATGCGGTGGTCATTTGGTTTCTCTCTCATTTGGTTTATTATTATTCATATAACCCAAGAAATGAGTAAAGGAAAAACGATTATTGGCGTGGTCGAATCAAAAGGCACTTTTCGACGCTAATGAGACAATCTTTTGCTTGGATATTTTGCAACCCACGCTAATTCACAGTTTACAACGATTTTACAAAAAATACACGAGAGAAATTTGTCGAATGAAAAATTACCTTTGAACAAAGTTTTGATCATTAAACTATTTTACAATCAAATATCTTGCTTTAAGTTTTCTTTTTCTAATTTTTATCAAATATTAATTATACACATTATAATATTGTAATAATTCTAATTTTACAATTATACGATAAACTCAAAGATTATATTTGCAAAATAATTAAACATACATTCCTGTAGAAAACAAGAAAAAATAGAAATGATTTATTTCATCGAGAAAATCTTGAATCTATGGAAAAAGAAAAAGAAATTATACACATTATAATATTGTAATAATTATAATTTTACAATTATACGAGACAAAGTCAAGGATTAAATTTACAAAATAATTAAACATACATTCTTGTAGAAAACAAGAGAAAATAGAAATGATTTATTTCATCAAGAAAATCTTGAAAGAAAAGAAAAAAAAAAGAAAAAGGTGGTAAAGTTTGTAATTGCGATATATGATACATAAAAATAGTTGAGATTTGAATCTGAAGAGTTCTGTAATTCGTCCTCGTTCGCGATACCAAGAGTATTAATCTTTATAGAAGGTGGGATTTTCGAAATCCAGGACGGGGCACAGTCGATCGATATCTCGACAAGAAAAGGGTCTCGCGGTTCAAGGTCTCGTTGCTCCTTCGAAAGGCACCTTTCGTGAGCTCTTCGTGATCTTTTCGTCGATCATCCATCCCCGATTGAACGATCGATCAAATAAACATAATTAACTATAAACTTAAAAAATTATACTTACTACGTGAATTATCAATCAAGAAAACAAAAACAAAAACCAAAAAAATTCATTGAGTTATATTTACAATCGTTTTATTTATACAAGGTGTATCAGTAATCATACAGAATTTTAACAAAAAATCTTGACACAAGAATTTGTTCTTTTTATTCTTTTCTTTTTTTTATTTTTTATTTAATTTTTTAATTTCAATTTTCAAGAATTTTGTTGTTTGATCGTTCATCAATCGTAAGGAAAATTAATTGAACGTTGATTTCGCGTAAAGAAGAAGTTAATGAAAATAAATAAAAAGAAAAAAAGAAAGAGAGATACAGAGAGAGTAGAAACATACATGCACGCATACATACATACATAAGTAAAGTCGATGATGGAAGATAAAAATCGAGTTTGAGTGAAATAAATTTAACGTGAGATTTATCACACGAGAAACGTAACGTTGAAAATGGTTCCTTTACTCTCTCTCTCTCTCTCTCTCTCTTTCTCGCTCTCTTTCTCTCTCATTTTTTTTCTTTTTCGTCGATGGACGTTTCTGGTACGCACTCTCTTCCAGTGGAGGAGGACACAAACATATCACACACATACACATACACACATATATGTTGGTGCAACCTCTTGAAAGTGGAACTCTCGCTCCTTCGAACTCTCGATTACGAGAAGGTTGAGAGACGCAGTCGTATTTACGATCGTCTTCGAGATATAACCAGGCGAACGGAATTGAATGTCCTGCACGTGCACCTCGAAGCTGTTAAAGGTAATTCGATGGCGCTGCTACGAACAGAGTAAGAGAGAAAGAGAGAAAGAGAGAAACGGATCCGATGGTACACGTTTGAACTGCAATACTCGCGAGCTTTCGTTTCGGCACGATACTTTTACAAATACATACGTATTATACACGTGTATGAATACACAGGACACCATACTACAAATATACATATGCGTATGCATATGTGTGTGTGTGTGTGTGTGTTTATACTCGATGTATATATTTATTTTAATACATTTACACGCGAATGTAAGGATATTCAAGTGATTTCTATGTATGGATTTGTTTGTGTATTTGTGTGTGTGTGTTGAAAGGTGGAACTGTTGGAGAACCGTTTCTTCGCGATCCTGGAGATAATCGCGAGCTTGTGGCGAAGCAAAGCAAAAGAGAATCCAAGATTCGAAACCGTAAACCGTCGCGTCAACGCGAGAAAAGCAACGCGTAAATTCGTCGGTTTGGAACTTCGAACAACGAAGACCGATCTTCTTTCGAACAAACCTTGTCCAACAACTTGCTGACTTGTTATTTTCTTTTCTTTTTTTTTTTGTGTTATACGTTTTATTTCTCTTCGAATTTCTGTAATACTGTATTCGTGATTTCATTTATTGCCAAAGACAGTAGAACGAATACCTTTCATTTACTCATATTCTTATTCTTTTAGGTTAGTTTAGTTTCTGGTTAAATGACTATAATAAAATGTAGGATTGAAAGGATTCATTAAATAAAAAAAATAAAAAAAAAAAAGAATATTTGTATGTAATGCAGAGATAAAAATTGCATGTGCAGCGCAATGCAATAGAATCGGCATCCACCTTATAAATAAATAAATTAATTTCGAAATTCGAAAGTTTATTAATGCATTGAAAACTTTTTGGGTATTCTGCAATAAAAGATTTCGCAATAAAACAAATCGTTAATTTATCCTATGTTAAATAAATTATTATAAAGTTCGCGAACAAGAATATTATTCACACTTGTTTTCTTCAAAGAAATTATATTATAAATTTATATATATAGAAAAATTTGCTGGCTTCCAATGAAGTTCAAAACTACTAAACCCATATTAATGAAATCTTTTTTTATTTTGTATGATTTTTTCAACTTAGCATATAGGATAGTTTTTATTGCAATAATTTTTAGTTCTTATTGCTAATTTAAAGATTTATTATTTCGAAATTATCTTGGTTTCCATGTTCTGTAAGTTTTCAATCGATGGCGTTGTATTACAATTCAATTATTTCAGGGTTTTTTTTCAGATTCACATATGACTTAACTAAGCTTGTTATTTTATATTTTTTACTGTATTTTTATATTTTCTGTATACCAATCTTATTGTGATATTATTCTGTGTGTTGATATAATTAACTAAATAATTTAGAATTATATTAAATAAACATTTAATAACAAAACCACATTAACGCGTGGCCGGAGCATCTTTTAGTATATATACATATAAAAAAGAAAAAAAAGAGAGTAAGATAAAGTAATTGAGAGTGAGGAGAAGAAGAAGGTAGAGGAATAAGAGGAGGAGAGAAAAAAGAAAAGAGAAAGAGATAGATAGGTTTGGGAAGGCGAATTTTCTTGGCGTGCGAGGTAAGCCGGTTCGCGCACCTTTGCCCTCTCGCGGATCCTTAACGGACGTTAAAATCTCTCTTTAATGGTTTCTCCTCGGAGATTCGTTCCCCGTGAGGAACTCTCGAGAGGGTGATCCTCTCCTCTAATTGGAGAAAAACGAGAGATCGAAGGGGGAACTCGTTGGTTTTCTTTTTTTTTTCATTTCCTTTTTCTTCTTCTTCTTCTTCTTCTTCTTCTTCTTCTTCTTCTTCTTCTACTTTTACTTCATCTTATTCTTTTTTCTTCCTGCCTGTCGTAGTCTTCTTCTTTTTTTTCATGGCCGATAGTCACAAACCTAAGAATTCCATGATCACCGTTTCAGAAGAAACCCCGAAAAATAAAAGGACAGACAAAAAATCACTTCCCCTCTCCAACAAAAAAAAAGATGAGGAAGGTGAAAGTAGAAGAAGAAGAAGGATGAGATTGTAAGGAACCAAAGGATCTATATATTCTACCGCTATTCTCTCCTTAATAAATCCTCCAATCGGATTTACTAATGAGCAACACGCAAATGACGAGGAAAGACTTCGAAACTCGCCTGCCTGCCTGCCTGCCTGTCTGCCTTTTAAATTTTTCCCTCTTCTTTATTATCATTATTATTATTATTATCATTATAGTTGATATCGATTATTTAGTCGGAGAATCTTTAATTACAGACTTTGACAAAAGTTGTTGCATTGTTTAAAAAATAACCGCACGTCAAAGTGATCAACTAAAGATGATTCAATAAAAAACAAAAAGAACATTAAAATCCTATATATATATATATATACATGTTACATATAACATAAATAAATAAATAAATCTATAGGAGTAATTAATTAATAGAAATTTAATCTTCAAGTAATAGAATGGAAGGAAACAATAATTGATCTATACATTTATTTTTATTACGATACACGTACAAAAAACATGAAATAAAATAATGAAAAATTAATAAGAACATTTGTAGTAAAGT
The DNA here is from genome assembly GCF_001465965.1 of Polistes dominula. Next base: position 501,807 of record NW_015149042.1, on the reverse strand, counting down.
TAATCAAAGTGATACATGCATACACACACACACACATAGACAGATTTTCCTTGCTGTTTCTCGAAAGAGGACAAAATCACGTTACGCAAGTTCGTAATGTTTTAGTTCCTGTTTCTAGAAAATGGGGGATAAAACGTAAGTGACGAGAAACAAAGACGTACTTACTCGCTTTATCCATCTTCCTTGTGTTTTAACGACCTTCTCTCTCTCTCTCTCTCTTTCTCTAACTTTCTGAAAAAAGACAAGTACGACAGAAAGTGAAGTAAAGAGAGAAAGAGAGAGAATGAGTTCGGTTAAGTCCATCTATTTCTGTCTCGTGAGTAGGGGAAACGTTTTCTCACCCTTTTTCTCTCAACGTAGTACGAAGATCGGCTTCACAACGGCCAAGGACAGATCTTGTCGTACGAGAAGTCCGCCTCGGCCCGATTTTATTATACCAACGACGACCACGTGTTTCCTTGCTCTCCGAATACGATGTTCAACTTCATACAAACACACACACACACACACACACAAATGCAAAATTCTCTCTTTCTCTCTCACACGTTTGTTTCTTGTATACAAGAAAATCGTGTACAGTTTATAAATGGATATTAGGGAAGTATATTTTATTTAATTAGTAATAAAATAATAGATATAAGTGATAACTTATTTTATATCTTTTTTGTTATAACTTTTATATAAATTACATCTATTTTTTTATATCTTTTATGTTATAATTTATATATAAGTGATAACAGATAATATATAAATATATCTATTATAATATAATAAATAATTAATATAATAATATAATAAATATATCTGTTGTAACTTATAAGTGCTAACTCATCATAATATATAAAAAAGTTAATTCAAATAAATCCATCTAAATCTTTTTTCACTGTCTCTCTCTCTCTCTCCCTCTCTCTCACTCTCTGTAGTTTTATTTCTTTCCTTCTCTTTTCGTCTTACATTCTCTTTTTCACTTTCTCACTTTCTGTTTATCTTTTTCTTTTTTTATCTCTGTTTCTCTTTCTCTTTCTCTTTCATTCTCGTTCTTTCTATACGTAAGTTCTCGAAAATAGATCTGTGAAAGCTGGTAAAACCCCGCTTGCGAAGTTTTTCCCCCTCTTCTTTCGCTATCTTCGGAGATCACTCCGAGAACGACCAAACGATATACTAAATATAATTTCGCTGATTAAACGAGAGCAACAAAAGATTATCCGAGTGGTTTCATAGTAATCTAAACATGTCTTCTTCTTCTTGCGTTTATCAATCACAATTTATTGAGATGATTTAATTTTCGAATTTCAAAAATAATCAATCATAGTAGACAAAACATTTCTAAGAAAATTAAAGATTACATCAATATCAACTATTTTTAAAAGAAAATACGAATCTAACTGAAATATAAATTCTCTTCAATTTATAAAACTATAAATCGTACAGTTCGATAAAGTAAAATTGAATGAAAACAATTGCATATAAAATATACAAAATAAGATAATAAAATAACTTAGGGAAAAGAAGGAAGGAAAATAAATTTTCTCGTATCCAACAAATCCACCTTCCAACAGAATCAAAGATTAGATCAAAATTTAAAATAAGAATAGAACGGAATAAAACAGAATAGAAAATGTGTGTGCGTAATGTAATAGAAAATAAGCAAATAAGTATGCAAGCAAATAAGTAACTAAGTAACTAAGTAACTAAGTAAAGTTGTCATTCTCTATCTCTCTCTCGTACATACACATATGCAAACTTTCTCTCTCTCTCTCTCTTCTCTCTGTCTCATATTCGTACAAATACACAGAAGTAAAAAAAAAAAAAAAGAAAAAAATAAGAAATAAAAGGGTAGTAGGAAGAGTCTTCCGCGGAAGGCAGAACAGCGGGAGGCGTGGTTCCGGAGGCGTTATTGCCGATGCATGGGTTGCGTTACGATCGCTTCCCATAACGCATCAATCTCACAGAAGATCCCTCGGGATCCTCGTATGGGGCCCTGTCCAAAGCTTACCCGGGCTCATCCGTCACGGAGCTCGCTCCTGGATACGCGTAAGTTCCGCGTCAAACTGCACACACACACATACACACACACACACACATCTTATCATAAGAGTTATGTGTCTACACGTGTTTGTTGTCTATATGTATGGGTGTATGTTTGTGGGTGTATAAGAGTGAGAKAGAGAGAGATGGACATAGCAAGCAAAATACCTGTGTGGAGCAACAGCAGGTACGAAGGCTACCTTCGATTGTACCTGTATACTACGTCTTGGACCTTTTTCCAAGGCCCTCTCTCTACCCTCCTTCACCATTATATGCTAACGCCCTTTTACGACGTGTGGTCTTTCTGCTACCGGTTGCCGCAAAAGATGTTCTTGGTTAAGAAAACACGAACGTTGTTCGAACACTCTCTTTCTCTTTCTCTCATTTTTATTTCTTTTCTTTTCTTTTCTTCTACTAACGTCACATATTTATTTGTTTTTTTTATTTTTAAAAATTAATTAAAAGTAATTCAGTAGAAATTCGTGATATCGTAAAATAATTTATAAGTTAATGAATTGTACGAAGTAATGTCGTTGGAATATGTTTTTATTTGGTTCAATTTAAAATACATTTTTGTTTTATCAAACTATTGTCCATACGATGATTTATTTTTATCGTCAACATTTCGTGAGTGCATCGATTTTATTTTTATCTTTATTATCAGTATTGTTTTATGATTGTTTTATTATTATTACTATAATTGTAATTGTTATTATTTTAATCCGAAACAAGTAATTGACCGTATATTACAAATTTGTTACGATCGTATTTTATATATACATTTTTATTTTATACTCTCTCTTTGTACTTTTATTGATACCTAGTGATAAAAACATATCGAATAAATTTTATTAAAAAGTTTGTTTATTATTATATGTTACAGAAAAAAAAAAAACATAAATGAAAGAAAATGAGGGTAAAGGAAAAGAAGATGTTAAGAATAAAGATCTTTCTCAGTTGTCTGAATGATCAGCGAATTTCAAAGATAAAGTTGAATAAAAGGTAACGGTAAGATACGATATATATATATATATATATATATATATACATATGTATATATAGGAAGGATGATAGCAGGAGGTAGAGAGGTCCTTTGCAAATCCTACAAAATCCTTCGAGACTTTCGGAAGGATCAGGAAACGTCGTCGAAAACGGGTCGACCAAAACGTATAGCAGTCGACCACCACCACATTGTTCTTTGAAACCATTCGAAACTTTGACCCAGGATGACGACGACGAAGATGAAGAAGCAAACGAAGGAACGAACGAACGAAGGAACGAACGGTGAAACCATTTTGGTCTGATACGTGGGAGAGGAGTTTAAAGGAAGATGGAGGACAAACCGAGAACCTTCCAATACTATACTACACTACTACGAAAACCACTAAGTAAGGACAACTTCGATTATCGAATTGAATTATTAAATGGGTCTACTTTTACTTGGAAATTCATTGAAATTGTTACAATAGTTCCATACTCGTAGTATAAAAGGATTTTCATTTATTCTATAGCAATCTCAAGGATTTTTATGAAACATTACTGTTCCTTTTTTTTTTTTAAATATTCTAATTCATATTTTATCTTGATTTTAGTATTAATTCGGTTATATGTAGGTTTGACCCGTCCTATTTTAATGTGAACACATTTAGATAATATATTTTAAGATGGTCATATTGAATGATTGATAAATATGATTCTGGAAAGTTTCCAGAAAAAAGGAATAAGATTATTTAGGATATCTTTGGTTACTAGTTCGATATATTAAAATTATTTTTTAGCAAACGGACAATATTGTCAATAAATAATACAACGAATGAAAACACATATATTGCATATAAATTTTTGTATATATTATTACAATTAACAAAAAAGAAAGAACGTATTTCAACATAACTCGATTCTCTCTTTCGATCGTGAGTTGATCCCTATAGAAATATACCCTCTCGAAATGTTTCCATTGTTCATAGAAAGAGTGAATACAGGACAGAAAATGTAAGAGAGAGAGAGAGAGAGAGAGAGAGAGAGAGAAAGAGAATAGTTGGGGCAGGAAACTGAAAGTTCTCGGAGAACGTACGACACGCCATCCGAAATATATTCAAACGTTGGTCGTTGTCCTGCCGCGATAAGGGTGGATCTCGGAGGGTTGACAAGGGTTGTGACGAATGTGTTCGCGAGAAAGCAGGCCGGTTTCTCTTTCTCGTGGAATTTGCTTTAAAAGGAAAACTCTCACTCATTCTCTTTCTCTTTCTCTCTTTGTGTTCACTTTGCGTGTTCTATTCACCATATATACAACTAAACCTACTACGTTAACGTTTTAACATTGGTTAGGATACTATAGGATAGAATACGAATGGAAATATTTGGAATCTTTGACCCAGCACGCATAGGCTCAGGAAATCAAATCCCTCAGTTATCCTAGATACCCCTAATGCTCGGACTTCGATCCTGATAAACGAACTTTACGAATGTGACACATTTTACTCCTTGTTAAATATTCCTTTCCTTATTGGAATCTCTTTATAGGATTTTACTTGTCGACGTTTAAACGATTTTTTTTTTGTATATTCCTTCTTTATCCCTTCCCCCTTGTTCTGACCACTTTTTCTTCTTCTTATTTTATTGTCTAACGGGATAAAAAATGTGAAAGGTTATTTATTATTCGTTTCGTTTCTCTGATAACAAATAAAAGTGGTACTTTAGGTATTATGGTTTTTTTTTGTTTTTGTTCCAAAGAATAGTTTTTAATTTAAACAAATAGGTAGAGAGAGAGAGAGAGAGAGAGAGAGAGAGAGAGAGAGAGAGAGAGAGAGAGTGGTGTACGTTTTAGAAACAATGATGATGAGAAAATGAAGACGTATCTTTTCAGAAAGGATCATGATAAAATGAAGTAGGCACGGCTTTCCACCTTTCGTCGCGGTACTTCTTAAACGATACTCGATTCTTCTTTTGATTGGGTCACGGAGAGCACGCTGTCAGATACTTTATAAAGAGAAGGGGTTGGGAGGGAGGGGATCTCTCTCTCTATTTCTCTCTCTTTCTCTCTCTGACATTTCCTTTCTTCTAACAGTTACGGGGGAAAGGCGAGATCGGTTTGAGATCAAGACACGAACTTACTAAAACACAATGTAGTATCAGTCGCGTTCATAATAAACCGAGATCGGGAACAATTTTCTGTAAGGTTAAGAATATAATAATCCATCAGAAATCGGTCAATACCTTTCTAATAATATTTCTTTACTAAAGTTGTTTGTTTTTTTGTTTAATTTGGTTTCCATTTTTTAAGACGAAAATGATGGATTTTTTTTTAAGGATAAGTTGTATTATATTACTACGTTTAATTACGGTAAATATTTATTTAAAAAATATTGTTTAATATAAAAATAGTATTATGGTGCATTAATATATATTTACTACGTATTTTATTATTCGAAATTATTTCAAACAC
>NW_015149042.1:446107-496289 GCF_001465965.1 Polistes dominula | reverse complement strand
TATATACTACTTAAACGTGATTTTTCTTCATTTATACTTTCAATATAAAATTTATTAAAATAAATAATTGCCACTTACCAGTAATAATTATCGAATAACCTACTTCTTCGTATATCTCGTGTAAGGATAAAACGTATATACTTTTTAATCTGATGACATTCAATTTCTTCTGATATAAATTAAAAAAAAAAAAAAAAAGAAAATAATAAAAAAATAAAGAAAGAAAAATTTAGTAACACCGGTCATCGATAATTACTACTGGCAATCAACGGTGTTAATAAATTGTTGCTTGCTTCAGAGACGAGAAAGGAAAGAATAACGATAAGAGAAAATAAAATGTTTTTCAATAGGGGGGGATAAATAAGAAGAAGAAGAAGAAGGTAAAAAAAAAAAAAGTAAAGCAAGCAACAAAGATGTCGTTAATGAGACAAGCTCGAAATCGATGTTACTCGAAAGATCGTTTCGTTTTATATTACCACAACCGATCGGTATTTGCATTGGATGACGCGAAACCTGCAATAAAACGAAAGAAAAGAGACACATACACACACACACACACATACACTCAAAAAATAAAATAAAAAGGAAAAAGATACATATACACGTACAAACACTTAGAAAGTAAGAGAGAGAAACACTGACGGGTATAAAAAAGTTTAAAAAAACACACACATAGATATACACACGTTTACAATAAAAAAGAGAAAGAGATGCACTAATACGTATACGTATGCACACGTACAGAATATATAAAAAAAAAAAACAAAAAAACAAAAAAAATAAAGAGGAAAAAGAGAGAAGTGTTACGGTATCGATGGTGTACACCGTCCGAGCTCATTTATCATAGTTAAGAGGCGGTTAACGAGTGACAGATTGGATCGCCCTTGCTATTATTCAACGATCCTTCGTACCTGCACCGATTTATCTCGCGACGTTAAAATCCCTAAGAGTTGTGCTCTCGCGCGAGCGCAAGCGAGCGAATATCTTGTAGCCCATTCGTTCGAATTGCCCATGACATTCTTACAAAACGATTCACCTTATCCTTTCTCTCTCTCTCTCTCTTTCTCTTTCTCATTTTATTTAAGGTTAACTTTGTGTAACGAAACAGGTAAAGAGAGAGAGAGAGAGAGAGAGAGAGAGAGAGAGAGAAAACTCGTCGTTGTCGATGCCGTATCATCGACACGGGATCGAATTCGTTCTGTTTGCTTTTTTAATGGTGGCTTATTACAAGCAACGGTAATGTTTGGCTTGTGTTAATCGTCAGAATAATGCACCGAAATGTCCGGTAAATATTTTAACTTTGTATGGGTACTCATGGTGTAAAAGATTAAAAAAAAAAAAAAAAAGAAAAGAGAGAGAGAGAGAGAGAGGAGAAATAATACCGTAATGAATAATTTATCGAGAGGAACATGGGACAACAACTATGGACCAGATACTGGGATTTTCGAAAATCTCGTCGTGATCGTATTGATGCTCTCCTGGAACTCCTACACATGCACACATATACAAATACACGAGCTTACATGAATACAGATTTCTATTTATACATATAAGTTAGAAATGCTTTCCCCCTTTTTCTTTTTTTTTTTTTGGTATGGGTTGAGAATATTCCTATGTGTGTGTGTGCGTGTGTGTGCGTGTGCCTTGCGATTTATCACGCGCCATTGCTTATTTTTGGGCGTGCGAAGTGCGTCTATTTGGAAATCAATAGAGCCTGATTTATCATAAGGAAGAAGAAGAAGAAGAGGAGGAGGAGGAGGGGGAGGTGGAGGAATCTGAGGGAAAAAGCAGGACGATATGCGATTGGAAGATACTACCTACCTTCTTGTAGTATAAGAATGAGAGAGAAAGAATGTATCTTTCTTTCTAAAGGGAGAAAAGTATATATATATATATGTGTGTGTATCTGTATATCGTATATAGGAAAACCGGTATATTTTCTCCAAGTTTTTCGGATATATCTCATCCAGTGAATTGCCTTCGGCAAATGGCGCTTACTCGATTTCCGATTATGCGTGGCTGTTTCGTTCCTAGCTATCCATTACTGGAATATAATTATATCTATATAGATGACGTCTACGATCGATCAGACCTATCATGTTTAATATCTCTCATCTTTCATCTTTTTCTTTTATTAGACTTATTTTAGCCTATTCAAAAAACAATATTTTCTTTTTTTTTATTATTATTTCGTTAATAACATGATAGCATTCTTATTATTCTTATCATTTTATTTATGTTAAGTGTTAAAGAATATATTGAGTTTAATTATCTTAAATATCTATTGGGAATGATTTTTTTTTTCACGTGATAATTTAGTACAAATTGTCTATTTAATTTTGTAAATTTTTTTTTATATTTTCTATATTAATTATAATTTCATTTTAATTAATTGTAATATATTTATTTTCTAAAATGTAAATGAAAATGTTTCGAGCAAATTTATCAATGTTCTCGAAAAGATTAACTCGAATAATCTCTTTGATTATTTACTTTTGGTTAAAGTTGAGTACTCGTGTAAAAAAAAGAAAAGATAGGGGAGAAAAATAAAGATTAAAAAAAAGGAGGGTATCGAGTGGTTAAGATTCTTGAACGAAATAGATTCGTAAGTAATATACTCTATCTCTGTTACTCATTTATTCTATTTCTCGATTTCTGTCTTTTTCTATGAAAGTCTTTCTCTTCATAGTGTAGCACCCTTCGAATCACGCCACTCTTTTGCTTTAGCAATGGGTACAATGCCTAGGTCACGTGCATTAGCATCCCTTCGAGAACGGTCACGTGCCACGTCAGCGAGCACACGTGTCAGCTCATTCGACACCTTCCTATTTCATCATGGGAAAACGATATTCCCTTAGTAGAATTGCTGGCTCGAACTATGATTTTCTTTTAGCTCGTTAACAATTATTATTATCAAGAGAGAGCCCCATTTTTTTTTTTTTAACCGATCTTGGTAAATTCAATTTTCTCGAAATTATTTCTAACTTCTCGCGTTATTTGAAACAATATTGAAACAAATCAAACGATGAGTAGAAGTAAATTAATTAATTTAATTATCAAAAATAAACAATATTTAATTAGAAACAATTTTGAAGACATATCAATCGAAGTTTGACGTGTTTACAGACATTACAATCAAAATATTATGAAAACAAAATACCTCTCCTGCAACATTAAATATTGACCATGATCTTAGAATCAAATTATTCAAAGCGTAATTATTTTCTCATAGATTACCTATACCCTTCGTATAATACAACAAAGAAACGTGTCGGTAAATCAGTCAATTATTTTCCCCAAAAACCGGTCAAGAGATCTTTCGAATTGAGATACAGGAAATGATTAAGTTAGGCCCATGGCATACTACGAAGTCTTACTCGGATAAAGATACTACAGTTAGTATGGATGGTAGTGTAGTTGGGAATTTATCTACCGGAAATTTTCCTTTTTTTTTTCTTCTACTTCTTCCCCCATATGATGGAGAAAAGGGAGGGAGGTGGAGATACCTTGGGATCCCCATAATGGGCCATCGAGTTTGACACGACCGCTTATTTCTTTGTGTGTTCGTTGAACGGTTACTGCTTGTCTCCGACCGCGGATCGTGCTTTTAGTCAAGAAGAATGGATCCTGTCTATTCTTTTTTTTTTTCCTTTTCTCATTTAACAATCATCATTTTTCCTATTTCTTGATTTAAGACCCTACGCTCGATCTAACATTGTCGAAAAAGAAAATCTTTTACCTTTGAATCCCTTTTTTTTTACTCGCGTACGCCACACACACACACACACACACAAACACACATAGGTAAACACGTACGTTCTTTTTCTTCTAAAAAAAAAAAAAAAAAATAATCGATTTATATATAATAAAAAATACTACGTGAAAAGAAATAAAGAAGGTTCATTTGTAAATGCTTCAAGCACATGTAAAAAGAAATGGAAATAAAAAAGAAAGTGTACCTCCTTTCTTTTCATGGATTGAAGTAACGGAATATGAATTATTATAGTTGCTATAGAGACCTTGGAAGAATAGAAGAGAAGACCCATCCTAGGTATAATCACCCTAACTGTGTATACGTGAGTTGGCTGTCATACCTAAAAGTCGTTCAAGTAAATTAAAAATTACTTTCATTTTATTCTTCTACTTTTAGTTCTTCTTCTTCTTCTTCTTCTTCTTACTTTCCCTTTATGTATCTCTGATGTAATACCATAATGGATCGGACCAAAGTACGCGGATACACCAAACTGATTTTTTTATCATTACAATGTCCGTCCCTATTTGGTAACCCTAAACCAAAAGAAAACGTAACGAGAAAGAAAAACAGAGAAAGAAAGGGGAATAGGGGAGGGGGAGGGGGAGGAGGAGGAGGAAGAGGGAGGGACTTCTATCAACATTCCCAACGTTCACCCCGTCATTAAATTCATCGATTTGTTTTACTGAAACTATAGACTGAAGAAAAAAACGAGTAGGGGGGCTTGGGGGCGGGGGGCAAAGTCGAGAGGGAATGGAACGTGGGTTTTACCAGAACCGATAATTAAGCAGGAAATCAGATGCTGCTTTCTCAACGATTTATCTACTGAAGAAAAAGAGTATAAAGAAAGATAAAAAGAATGGGAAAGGGAAGAAAAAAAAGGAGAAGAAAAAAGAAAAAAGTGTCCCCTTGCTAATAGGAGGTACACCGATAGAGGAGGGTGAGAGGGACCACCCTCGATCCCAAACCATTTGTGTTTGTCGATACGCAAGCAAAAGATGATGTTTGTTGATCCACATGTATTTCGTATGTACATATTATAACATTCACGACGAAAAATTGATTGCTGTTGCTTTGCTACAGGTTTATCCTGCAAACCTTTTCCCTTCCTATTTCTATCCCTCTTTTACTTCTCCTCTTCTTCTTGTTCTTCATCTTTTTGACGAAACTTTTGACGAATATTAGAAAGAGTAGAAGGGGGAAAGGAGTGGAGTGGGGAGGAATAAGAAAGAGATAAAAGGAGAAAAGAGAATAGTAGTGTATCATCGTAATAAGGGGAACAGCTGACAGTGGCACATACTACGCGGCTGAAAGCAATTACGAAGCTGCCATCATCCCGCTTATTTCTATGGGTTTTCTCTTCTCTCTCAAGTTTTTCCCCTCTTACTGTTGCTGCTACTGCTACTGCTGCTGCTGCTGCTGCTTCTGCTGCTGCTGCTACTTCATACCCATTCTCTCTCTGTTCTGTCTCTCTTTACCGTTTTTTTCTCTCTTTACTAAGTAAGTCGAGTAATATCTATGAAATCGCAGCCGCCTGCAGATCGTAATGTACATACCTATATGTATATTTATACATCGATAGAGTTTCTATGTATATGTGCGTGCGTGCGTGCATGCATGCGTGAGTATAAGTAAAGTAGATGTTAGCATAGTCGAATATAGCTTGTATTTTATATTTATAGTGTTTCCGAGTAAATGCACCGGAACATACGTATTAGATATCTCTTTCCTTCTCTTTCTATATATATATATGTATGTATATATGTGTACATAAACGAACATACGTGGTAAATCGTATTGAGAGAGAAAGAGAGAAAATCGACGATGCGTGCGGGTCGGACTTTGAACTTTCGTTTTTGGAGCTCCCCAAAGCGCGTCGCGAGCATGTATATGCATGAAGGATCTCTTAAATCTCTTTTCCCTCTTCCTTTTTTTCCCTCCCCTCCTTCTCTCTTTAGCAATCTTTTTGTTTTTTTTTATTATATTTCGGTCTCTCTCTCTCTCTCTCTTTTTGTTTTTCTCTGTAAGTTTCTTGATCGTTCTCTTTCTCTCTCTATCTGTTTAATACACTACTATTCCACCTAACGTCAGAAATAACGTGCATGATAAACGCGCTAGGTTTGTAGTGGTTTATACAGGTGTCCGTGTTTCCTATCTACATCTTTAATTCGAGCGATCGTTAAAGCTACACGTTACGGAGCGTAAAGATGGCGGAGAGATAGGAGAGAGAGAGGGCGGACGTGACGATCGTTAAAAAGTTAGCGGAATCAGCTACGAATGTGAGACTCGGGTGAACGACAAAATCAGATATCGTACAGGAGGAGAAGATGTATATTGCAGTCGATGCGGAAAAAAGAAGTAGAAGAAGAAGAAGGAGAAGAAGAAGAAGAGGAAGGTAAAAAGAAGAAGACACAAATTTAATAAGATGAAAGAATGAAAAAAAGGGGAAAGAACTTTGTCGAAATTGCAGTCCTTTTAACCGAACCTCATCGTCTCGTTATCTTCCGGATTCGTTTTTCTTAATTTATATATGATTACTAGGATGTTCCGGTCACTTGTTGATGTGTGGTTTTGTTATAAAATGTTGATTTAATATAATTCTATAAATTATTTAGTAAATTATAACAACTCACAAAATAATAACAATTAGAATTAAATAAGTTTAGTTAGGTTATATGTAAATATCAAAACAATTGAATTGTAATACAGTGCTATCTATCGAAAACTTGCAGTACAAAACTATAGTGCGGTATAAAAACTATTCTATGAGTAATAATAAAAAGTTAATAAAAAAGAATAAACGTTAATGATAAAATAAGTTGAAAAATACTCACAAAATAAAAAAAAAATTTCATTAAAATCGGTTCAGTAGTTTGGAACTTCATTTGAAACCAACATTGTGACACTGCATTTTTATATATAAGGATATAAACGTGTAAATGTGTGGAATATAACGTATAGTAGTTATAAACGATATACTAACTCCAATGACGATGACCATTTCGTGGTTGGATAGGACAGGTTTTACTTTACCCCATCCTGTCCCCTTCTGCTATTTCCCTCCCTTCCCATTGAAATCGCATTTAGCGTTGGCACGAGCTCGTCCGATAAAACTTTCACGGCGATGATCGTTCACGGCCGTTACCTCGATCGCACGTTTTCCCCCCATCGACGTAGAGAAAATTTATGCGTTATGGCAATTCGAAAAAGATAGAGAGAAAGAGAAAGAAAGAAAGAAAGAAGGCAAGGGCGGAAGGAAAGATGACCGTTCGAGCAACCACTACGACCGATTCGCACGATTTCCGTCACGGATGAAAGCACGGTTACGATCTTCTTTCGATAAACAACGTCATTGGCTTATTACTGGAGAAAAAAGAGAAATAAAGCAAAAATTTTGAGAGTATCCAAAATTCAGTTATAATAAATAAAAAATATCCAAAATATGATAAAAATATTCAAAAAGTAAATTATACTATATCTGTATAACTTTTCTCAAACAAACGTAAATGTTTTCCCTTTATTTAAAGATTCTTGGTAATGACGGATCATCAAGATCTCCCTTTCTTATTGCGAATTAGTTAAAAAGAAAAAAAAAAAAACAACTTAGAAATGAGCTTAGGTTGTTCGAGCACGACACGCAAAAATGTGACCCATAAAGCTCACTCGAGTCGAGTTCTTGGGTCGACGCACTCGAAAAACAAGTCCCTCTCTTTCTCTCTTTTTCTCTCATACACACAAATACACACACACACACACACATTTTCTTTCTCACTCTTTCTTTGCTCGTTTGACATAGCTAGTCGGCTAGTAGCTAGCAACGCGACTCAGCATCGTCGACCACTTGCTGGCCAGATGACAAGGACTCCGCGTGTTTCCTCTCGACGTACTTTACTCTCTTTCTCTCTCTCTTTTTCTCTCTTTCTCTCTGTCTTTGCATGGGTAGTACTATTCTACGTATACGTGTGTATTATATGAACGTGTATGAATGCGTGAGTGAGTGAGCACCAGAGAGAGAGAGAGCAGAGGCCACGTGGCTTGTCTCGTGTTGTTTTGGAGATTTCCCCCTTACTTCTGACTCTCTTCACCACTCACCTTCTCCTCCTCATCCTCCTCCTCTTCTTCCAACATCACCACCCCCACCTCCTTGAACAAAGTCCAATCCCTCTCTTGGTTTCTCCACTTCCTCCTTTTTTCCAAGTAGGCCTTGCACGGACTCTCCCATTACTGCGATGAGCCGACGACGAAAATTACGTCCATACTACGTCCCTTTCCCTTCATCACCAATCTTTCAACCCAAACCATCCTCCTCTTCTCTTCTCTTCTCTTATTTTCTTTTCTTTTCTTTTCTTCATTCCCCTCCCAACTTTCAACGCTCAACCCACCCTCGCGCATGCACCACCGCGCAATACACTACTCTACTCTTTTTGCTCTTCTCTCGTAGCTAAATGCGATGCTACTGCTACTCTGCTACTTTTACTGCTTGGCAATCCCAAGTAGAGTTACCAACTTCAACAACAACAACGTCACACCGGCCGTTGACATCGCATTCGCGTTATTAGAAATCCCTATCGGAATTGGAATATATTCAACACGCTATAGATAGATCATTCTAATTTTTTTTAACTTAGTGTACAGGATATCTTTTATCGAGATTATTTCTATTTTTTAATGCTAATATTTAAGGATTTATTATTTATAGGTTATTTAGGTTTTTAGGTACTGCAAGTTTTCAATAGATTGCGTTGTTGAACAATTCAATTGTTTCGATATATTTACGTCCATATCACGTAACTATTCTTGCTTTTTATATTTTTTCGTGTATTATTATTTTATGTATTTTATTCTTATTGTGGTATTGTTTTGTGTGTTGTTATAATTTACTAAATAGTTTAAGATTATATTAAATGAACATCTTATAACAAAACCACAGCAATGCGTAGCCGTAGTATCCTAGTAATATCAAATATTAGTAACAAGTTAAATAATGTTTTAAAATATTGTTTAATGTACCTAAGTGAAAAATACTAATCCATGTTATTATTTTAATATATTAGTATTTAACATTAAAAGGGTTTAAAAGATTCTTAACATCTTTTTATATACCCAATATTCTCGTACAAGTTTTATAAACTTTACATATAGAATTTAAACATAATCAAAGAGTTAATTCGATACCTCAGTTATTTTAAAGGCATGCACATCTGTTTTAAAACAAATATTCTTATTCTTCTGAATATATTTACCCAAAGATTCTAATCATTTTAACCGGTTTTAATTTAGATGCTTTAGAACGAAGGGGAAAGGTAAGAACGTAAAAAATTGTGTACTTTCTTTAGAAATGAAATGAAGCGTGTTTACAACGCTCCCGGAATTCGTTCAATAGAGACATTCCTTTTCTTTCTAATATTTTTTATTTTCCCCTTCGTTCAAGAATCTTCAAGGAAATATATATATATAAAAAGGAAAATTCGATTCTCGCTTGATAAACCCTCGTCCGAACAAACTGTCACTCACAGATCTTACGATGCGCGAAAGAAAAATGTTGATCTGTTACATTTCCTGTTTTTTCATTTTATATCTCCATACATACACATTTCTTTTATTTTTCCAATAGACACACACATACACACACACATACATCTACAAACAAGTGTAGTTTTTTTTCTTCGTTTTCATCATTTCTCTTCATCTTCATCTTCATCTTTTTCAACTTCTTCTTCTTCTTCTTCTTTTTCATCTTCACGTTCGTACGTTCGTCCTATTCTATTTTTTCTTCTTCTTATTTTTCGTAGTAGTTTTGTAAGAGATCGGACGATGCATTGAAACTCAAGACTCTTGAGATGGGTTGGTGCTATTCAGGTTCGGTAAGCATAGCCTTCTTCTCGTACCTTCCTAGGGATATCCTTATGAAAAGGAACGTGGACCTAAAGAAAGGGCCAGTCCTTCCTATGTACGATGCTATTCAACTTATTCATTCGAATCTTGTACCATGGACCTTCGATCGGGGGGTGGGGGATGGTCCTAATAGACTAGTTCTCAGTCCTTGGCCCTTCTTCATTCGCGAACAGTAGAAAAAGGAACTTGGTAGATGTGGAATAGGAAAAGAAGAATAAGAATAAGAAGAAGAAAAAGAAGAAGAAGATGAAGATGAAGATGAAGATGAAGAATAAGTAGAAGAGAAAATAAAAGAAGAATGAATCAACCGGCAACAAGAAATACACAAAATCATACTACTTTTCTTCCACCCCCTCCTCCTCCTCCTCCTCCTCATCATCATCATCATCCTCCTCCTCCTCATCCTCCTCATTCTCCTCATCCTCATCCTCCTCATCCTCCTCCACCACCTTTTTCTTCTCTTCTTCTTCTTCTTTTTATTCCTACATTCCTATTTTATACTTTGGTTGTCTCATTGTCATGTTCCAGACTACTACTAATACTAATGCCAGTATTATTATTACTAATACTACTGGAAAGTTTGAAAGATATTTTCGAAAGATACGGATCTATCCTTCTTTCAGTGAACTACCTTTTCTTAATTTATTATTATTATTTTCTTCTTCTTCTTCTTCTTCATCATTTACCTGTAGCGTCTTCCTTACACTAAGAAATGTCGGTCGACGTGTTCATTGTGATCGAAACGTGAAAACGTGCTTTACTATTCGAAAGAGGAATTTGCTGTGACATGACAACAATCATACGAACATTTTCAAATCACGTTGATCTATTCCCATTGAGGTAGATTTGAGATTATAGTGTGTCAGAATTTTTAGTCGTTTTTCTATTTCGAATAATACTATTATTATATATTTTTTCTTATTATTATACTTGTGCCTTTTTCTCTTTCTTTTTTTTTTTTTTCAAAGGTAACATTCGATATTTTGTATCGAAATAAATTTAGAAAAAAAGAAAATAAAACATTTAAAAACAACAACAAAGTGTGTTGAACGATTTAGATTTGTATTCCCAATTGTAAAATCAATTATTTCAATCTAAAAAGGTGTGTTAGATAAAAATCTAACTTAAATATAATATAAAAAGAAGTAAGAAAAAGAAAGATAGAGGTTACAAGAGAAATAATGTTTCAGGTTGACGCTATGTGTATACGGGTGATAGAGAGAAGGGTTGGGGGTGGTGGGTGGGTTGGGGAGAAAGGAGATAACGTTATTAGATTTAGAGAACGTCGGGATTCCTCGAAGGAAGGAAGGGAACGGCAAGAGGATAACTCGTGGAACGCGCTTGGATATTTCGTACGTGCGAATACTCCAGATTCTAAGCGAGATTGTCTCCGGGGGAGCATAACTTTCGGCGTGCTCCAATTTTTGCCCAGTTTTGGGACCACCCAGACCTTCTTCTTCTTCTTCTACCACCTTCTCCTCCYCTTACTCCTCATCCTTCGGGGGTTCGTGATTGAGGCATTAGGAAACCCTGAGAAGAGTGACGCGTTAGGAACGCCTAACTTCGAGACCTTAAATTCTTTTTCTTTTTGTGTTTTTTGTTTTCTCTGTTTTTTCATTTCTTTTTTTTTTTTTTTCGTATTCTTTACATTTTGTACTTAGCAGACGTCGAATCACGTTGCGAATTTTATTCGAGATTTCTCTATAATAAATTTTCCATCTCGTTTCTAAAATGTTTCCTATCTGTCTATCTATTAAGGGTTACCTACGTGAGTAGCTTACCTTCTAACGAAATTCTAATACCGAACGATTTTCCAACTTCGTATTTCTTGGAGAATGAAAAATGATGGTTTAATGTGTGATCGATGTTAGGATAGTCTTTGAACATTGCTATGTGGAATTTCAAGATTAGATAGATACATTGATTTATAGATATACAAGATGTGATATATAACCATTTGTAAAAAAAATAATTTACTAATGTGTCGTCACATATGTTTGTAATTAAATTCAAATTTTACGTGATACCCATAAATATGTTCCATGTATTTTTTTTTTTAGTAAATTTATTGTCAGAAAAGATTACGGTATAATCAAATAATTCAATAAATCATAATCAAATAGTTTTAATCTTACTATTTGTTTTAAAATATAATACATGTTCATTAAACTAACCTAACAACTTTTACTTCTACTTCTTTAGAGAAATCAAAAGGAAGCAGAAAAAAAAAGAAAAAAGGTATAAAAAAAAAAAAGAAATAAACGATAGGACTGCAGAGTTCTCTTCATTCGAGAGGAACGCGGCCCGATTGTGTTCATACAATGCGTGCCTGCGTGCCGATTGTACTTGGAACTCACGTGAACCGAAACCTCTCTCTCTCTCTTTCTCTTTCTCTTGCTCTCTTTCTCTTTCTCTCTTCGTACCACCGTTAGCAGCTTTTCGAGGGTCGAGATAGTTTCTGGATGAACGATAAGGACGACGATTAAGCACGTATTACGTCGAAAGGAACGATGAACACGCTGGTGGTAGTAGTGGTGGTGGTGTACGATCATAGTTAACGAGCATGTACTAGCATCTATTATACAGGGTGAGTCAGCTGAGAATAGTCACCTGAATAATACTCGGAACTATTTTAATTATTAGAAGAAATACTTTAAATCAAAATTATTATTTCATTTTCCAAGGGGTGGGGTAAGTTTCATTAGATGGGGGTGTGGAAAATGTTTATTCTGTCAGTTATAAAATGTGCTTAAATGTTTAAAGTTGTCGTCATTATAGTCATTTATATCAAAAACAATATAACTGTGCACTTAGAAATCCCAACACATTATTGATTAATTGATCTGAATAAAAATGAACATGCACGATCACGTTTTTCTCAAATCATTTTTCTATCTATCTTTTTGTCACACTCTTACAACTCTTAAAACGATCTCGATTTCTCCACGATGACGACTACTGACAGTGTACGTTTAGTTTATTTTATTTCATTCTCTTTCTTTTTTATCTTTCGTTCGAGATTAATTCCAACATCTGTTATGTTTCAACGAGGTTCCACTTAAAGTACTAGGTAGTACTTGGACTAGCTTGATCGACTAGTACTACAGGAAGATAAGTCTGGACTTTGTAAGCGTCAACGCAACCTTATCACGTGGACGAGATCTTTTTTCCCCCCTTCTTCATTATTTTTTTTTTTTTATTTCTCTTTCTTTTATCTCGCGAAGAAGAACTTTCAAGGCAATTCGAATGAAAATGAAAGAGCCTGACCTCGTTGGGGATCCGACAAAATCTTTTTTTAATCACGTACTCGTACATGCATATGCATACATACGTGTAAATCTAGTGTCTGTTTGTGTGTGTATGTTTCTATGTGAATATTTAAAAGAATGATTTTTTAGGGTAGACGAGGGTCGTCTTCAAAGTAACTTAAGAAGTGACCTTGGAAATTCGCCACGTCATACATTGTAATATTGTATACTAAAAGTCGATCGTAAAAGTTGCTAAAAGCAGCAGGTGTTCTTACACGTCCTTGGTCAGTTCACTCTCTCGGGTGGACGTCCTCCATGAAGAAAACTGCATACTATTCGTTTGAGTTACATACAATAAGAACGATTATCTTATTATTCTTTGTAATCTCTTATGACCTTTCATCAGAGCTTTTACTTTTAGCTGTCGGAGCAAACCGCCGTTTCCATTGTATTTCTTTTTTCAGATCAAACTTATTTGCTGTCTCATTCTTTAGTTCATTTTTTAATTTTTTTTTTTTTACATCTTTTACAATGGATACGAAATTTGCTCAATTCGTAAAGAGTATGGTCAAACTCGTATATTATTATATGATTTAAAAATAAATTCACCTGGTGGATAAATTCAACAAATTTTACAATTTAAAATAATCCTTTAAATAATATTTCAGTAATATCATTTTAAAATGAATTTTCTTATAAATTATAGAAGAAAAAAAAACATATTGGAAATCTAACAATAATACTTTGAAAATAAAAAAGAAATGTAATACTTAAAATCAATCAATAACTAATAACGAACCAAATAGTTCAGAAATAACTTATCCCGAATTAACGTTGTAACATAATACTCTATTAAAATTAATTCCAAAAAAAAAAGGAACGAAATAAATTTAATCTTCTTATCGTATATAGTCTTGTTTCTCAGTTGTAGTACAAAATAAATAAAAAAAAAAAAAAGAAAACAGTGAAGATAAAAAATAAAAAAAGGTTAACATGATGAAATTATAATATTTATAAATTAATGAGACAAAATTAACCCTTAGAGTGCTATGAATGCATATATGCGTTTGATCAAAATTACCAGAGTGGTCTATCGACGCATATACGTGTTTGTTGATATTAATGTAAAATAATTTAATATTTATATTAATTAATTAAGTAATATTCAGAAACAAAAACTTTAATTATTAAATATAATGTATTATTAATAAATTATTCCGTTTCTACAAAACATTGTAGTTCAAAATATTCAGCATTCAAAGAATTAATCAGTTTTTATATTACGATATTTTTTTTCTTCACAAATTTTTTTATTTTTCCATTACATACGTGTATCGCCTGGTATCATGGGTTTTCTTAACCCCCCTCCCCCCCCAAAAAAAAGATAAAAAGAAAAAAGACTAGAGTGTCTAAAATATATTTTATGGTGCACGTGTTTTCAAGTGCGTCTTTTCCAGAACTGTGACAGCCATTCTCTTTCCCTCTCTTTTTCTTTCCATCGTTTTACTTATTTTCGAGAGAAGGAGGAGGAGGAGGAGGAGGAGGAGGAGAAGGAGGAGGTGGAGAAAAAGAAGAAGAAGAAGGAACATGGGTTCTCGGATGACCCGTAACGCGAGATTCCGGGTTACGAAAACATGCAGGACGATATATATGGGCCAGGAAAACAACGTGTAAAAACGCCATGATCTCGTCTGGCGCCTATACGGACTTTTTCGCATGACGGAAAGAAATATGGCGGCAGTAGAACCGGCAGACAATTAATTCCCTACCAATGAGCACGTTAACGTTAACGTAAGTGACTTTTATTTACCACTTTCTCTTTATCATTCTTTATACGTCGTATAGTAAATGTTTGAAACGCATGATGAAACCATTGCAACATAAATTATAACGAAAGGTTTTTTTCATGATGTATAATAAAATGATGTATATTATAATATAAAATATAATTGTGTAGAGTATTTTAGTATAACACGTATTCATAAATATATAACATTTCAAATGATTATTTAATATTATATTTATAATGATTTATTTTAATGATTGCATTATGTATAATAATAGAGTACATTTTATATAGCAATAATATTTGAATATTCCCATTAGGTCTCAGCAAAGTATTATTTTTCTATCCCATCGAAAAAATAATTTCCAAAGCAAGAGAGAGAGAGAGAGAGAGAGCAAATGCCAAGAAAAAAAGGAAACAAAAAAAGAAGACACACCATAAAAATGACAATAAAATAAATCACAAGGCATGGTATTCTCATTGCATCTGGGTAACATCACGTTAAACTCAAAACACGTGATTATCGACTACCACCAAACGTACAAACAACCACAACACAAGTATATAAAATCTTCCAACAAAAGAGGGGATAAGTTAAAATAAAGATAACGATTAAAAGAAAAACCCAGTAGTAGTAATAGTTCGTAAGAATGATCAAATAAAAGAAAAAAAAGATATATAGTTGGGTGTTTCGTGCGTGTGGATTGGTAATTTGGCGAGAGCTCTATTTATAAGAGAAGAACTACGAAGGGGGAGAAAAAAAATAAGAAACAGAGAAAATGCCAAGAGACGACGTGAAGACGTAAGATGCAAAGAAGAAGAAAAGAAAGAACAAGATAAAATAAAATGAAAAAAAARAAAAGAAAAGGAAGAAGAAACTGAGCGTTAAACGTCTTGGCTTTTACCCCCTGCAGAGAAAACGTTAGGGCTGACAAAGGCAAGCAAGACTGGGCTTCTTTACTCGACGATGGTTCTAAGTATCTGTGAGGAACGTGCCCGCTCTCAACCCCACCCCACCCCTCATTCCCATCCTCCTTCCTTTTCTTTATCCCACGGGAGAAAAAGAGTAAGACAAAATCAACGTAACCCGGGATGATCACGATCGAAACTGCGCAGAAAGCACGTTTGGGAGAAGCCAGATGAGAGACCAGAAGAGTACGCGTGACACACTGGGAAAGTCGCGGGCTTTGTCCCCTTTACCCTCTTCCCTTTTCCCCGCCTCATACCCTCATCCTAATTCTACTCAACTTCTTCTTATTCTTCTCTTTCACGTACGTAGTACAACCAAACGCGGGGTGATGGGTTACTATTAGAATTAGATAAATATAACACGCTAGTGAGAGTAGTAGAGTTTACACACACGTTCCTTCGCATGCATCGAACCACGAAGTATAGTCCGTTCAAAATACAGAGATTTATTTTATTATAATTTTCTCATATAGTTTATTACATGCATACTTACTTAGTCGTATATATTTTTATTTTTCATTCGATCGTATTATCTGGTCAAGATTTTTATTGGTTTAGATAAAATGAATGTGAAAAATGACATAAATAAATGTATACATTTTATTTTACGATTACTTTTGTTTGTTAGGTTTGATATTTATTTTTGTTCAGATAGAATCGATGGAATTGCGGATTGGAATTGAGATCGAGAGAAGAAGAACACGTTTGAGACTGTACACACACACACACACACACACACACATAGTTCATTTGAGAAGTAGGAAAATCCAAGTCGCGTGTTTTGTCGTAATCCTTTTCGTTTTGGATTCTCTTTATCTTTCTTTAACTAACTCGAAGAAGATAACTCGCGGGCTCTCGTTCTCTTGCGAAACCAAACAGCTGTTCGAGCTTTGACATGTCACTGGCCTTGCCCAGTGTTTCGGACTCTTCTCCTTTTCTTCTTCTTCTTATTGTTTTATTTCTTTTTATTTTTCTACCTAGTTTGTTTTCCCTCAGCAGTTTCTCGTAGCTTCCTCGTTTCTTCTTCTTACCGATCTACGTATGTACGTATATATGTATGTATGTATGTATGTATATATCCAAGGTTCCGCGAAATGTTGGATAAATATAAACCTCAAACTGCGTAGCGAATTCCTAAAGCCAAAACCACTGCGTTATTATTTATTTATCAGGATTATTTATGACAAGGATTATTCGACAATTTTATTAACTCGTACAAAATGCTATAAAATGGTCAAATTTTGTATATTTTTTTTCTCTCATCGATTGTTCTTTCAATTTATTCTTATAAAAAAAAAAAAAAAACCAATCGTTGTAATTCCCAAAGAAAAAATTTGAAGGAATCTCGCGTAATTGCAAAATTATTATAGAAAACTATACAACAATTTTTAAACGAATTAACAAATATTAAGGTCGCTCTCAGTTCAAGTTCCTAATACCAATTAATAATAAAATAATAATTAACAACGATTAATATTGAAAATTGTTCATTTTCATCGTACGTTCTTTCCATATATTATTTACTGTACTTAACAATTAACGAGAAGACATTTAAAAGAGAAAAAAACGTAAAAAAAAAATAAAAAAATAACTTAGCCATTGTAATAACTGCTAATAATTTTGTCGAGGTCTCACGAGAATGAAAAGGGCAGCTAAGAAGGGCAGCTAGATGGTAATAATGTTAGTAGTGGTGATGGTGATGGTAGTGGTGGTAAGGGTGGTACAAATCCGAAGGGTACTACTCGACCACTCTCCATAGGGTGTCCTTTCTCTCTCTTTCTCTATCATTCTCCTTTGGAAGGTCGTTAAATGTCTCAGCTAATTGCCCATGTCACGATTTTTTACGATTACTCTCCTCTCTCTCTCTCTCACACACACACAAAGCACCATAGTATTCAGGAAAAAAACATCGTTCAATTGGTCGCGACCTTCGTCTTCGAGTATCTTTGCTTGTTACAAACCTGACGTCATCGATCCGAAGAAGAAGAGGAAGGGTAAGGGAAAGGTAGGGGAATAGGTGGAGGTTAATTAACTTCGGTAGGATGACGAGGAGGAAAAGGACTTTAAAGTGTTACTCGAGGACCGGTTTTACCGATGTATTTTTCGCGAACGATGATTCCCGTGAACGTAAGACACCCTAAGCGAAATAAAACTTTCGTATTTATGACTTAGGTGTTTATACGGTGTATAAGAAACAGCGCGTTTACTGTGTAAACGACTCCGGGTTTTATCCTTTGATCTATGAGATCTCAAGCTACGAGAAAGATAAGTATCAAGAATCGTACTTCATAATGTCGAGATGGTTGAGTCCTTTGGGTGTGAGCATTTCTAACCAACGATTATTATTCGAACATGCTTATCTTTAAAATGAAGAAATATTCTTCCACTTACATATATATATATATTTGTGTTCTAAGTGTGAGTGTCTATTTGTCTATGGTTTAGTTAGTGTACGTATGCTGAGTACACGTGTCTTCAATGAAGACTGACGTTTATTTCTTTTTTCAACACGGATTTTTATTCAATTTAATTTATTCAGCGAGGATTAACTAATATCAAAATGTTTATCCTACTTTATGATCTATACATATAAGTCGTTGTAATTATTATTTAATACATGAATATATTGATTTTTGAGAATTACATTTTTTAAAGCTTGAGACTCGTAAAATCTAGTAAGAAATTAAACATACAATACACCTCTTACCTTCCCCATGTGAATTTAACTATCAAATAAAAATAAAGAATTTAATTAGGAATCTATTTTTTTTTTCTTTTTTTCTAACCCTCGGCAAATTCTAAGTTAACTTTTAGTAATCCCAAGACGACGTTGTAAAGATCTACGAAAATCTTGAATCGTGTGCGATGAAAATCTAAAGAAAATGAGTCGTTTACGTGATAGGAGAGAATCGAAAAAGGAAAGAGAAAGAGAAAGAGAGAGAAAGAGAGAGAGAGAGAGAGAGAGAGAGAGAGAGTCAAAGAAGAATCCAGTTTACGGCAAGCTTTTTTATTTTCCCTCGGAACGAGGAACGACGACCTACTTCGAGAAACACGTGGCATTTTACGATCGTACTTTTAGGGGCCTGAAAAAACGTGTCGACGGGACGCGGTGGTTGTTAAAAAAAAGTACGGGGTGACGAAACAGGGCTACTATTGTACAGAAATGACAGCTGTGCGCGTGCATTTAAACGCACGTGAAAGATAGAGACGGAATGATCGAGTTATCGTTGCTGACGTATGTATTTACATATCTCGTACTATCTCTCTCTCTCTCTCTCTCTTCTTCTCTTTTAATTTTTTTTTTCTTTTCAAAAGCGGCTTTCTACAGGACCGATCATCGACCGGAGTTTCATTCTCACGATTTATTATTATTTAGAAGTTGCGAAATCGAGATGAACTCTAAATACGCTCATTTATTATTATTTTATTTCATTTTAATAAAAGGATAAACCCATTGTTAGATAAGAAAAAAATAATTAATATTTTATTTAGTTTTCTTTTTTTTTTTTTAGAATATATCGAATAATAAAATGAATAAACAAATATTGCAGCTATTTATTAGTATAATTATTTATACTATAATATGCAATATTAATTTTATAGATAATATATAAAACATATTAATAATATATATTAATTTTATATATAATATATAAAATATATTAATAATTAAAATATACGCAATATTAATTATATATTAACACCATTAAGTTATCCTAAAGTAATCTTGAAAATATAAAATGGTTTCCTTCAACAAATATTCAAATATACTTACATATTAAATATCAATATTTATAGATAAATAAATAGATGAACGAATTAAGATAGATACAGGTTCAATAATTTATTTAAAAAAATTGTTAACGTTGAGGAAACCTACGATAGTGTTCTCGTATATGTTGTAAGTAAGCATACATAGATTCTTGTGTAAAAAAAGAAAAAAAAAACAAAAAACAAAAAATATTGGGCTAGGGAGGACGTAGAACACAGTTTGCTAGAGAGCACGAAGTATTATCTCTCACAGTGCATAAATCGACTCGGAATGGGACTGTTGGCTTTCCGCGCGATTTAATAACGTTCGCTTCCTTTTTCCGGTTAGCCCACCCTTGTACTTGGACCTACATCGCGCGTTTGCCATTCCTGCCGGTCGTTTTCCTCCTTTACTCTCACTCCAACCCCCATACTACTACCCCATGCCATACCCCCTTTCATTCTTCCTTTTCATTCCTTTCATCTTCCTTTTTCCTATCTTTTCTTTCACGCGAGAGAGAATGCGAACAGTTTTGTGTAACATTTGCTTATTTCTTCTATTAAATAGAAATTGTTTTATTGTTTAAATAATAAAGTCGAGATGTGTGGGTGCTGTTTAATAATCGTTAAAAAAGTCAAACTTTAAATTATTTACTTTATGATAGGAAGATAGGAACTGTTGTCAATGAAAATTTGTAATTAAAAAATTCACTGTAATTTTTGGGAGTATTTTTAAAATCTAACAAACCCATAAAAATAAGAAATTTCTAAAAGATCTAAAAGTAAAATGGAATAGAAAAAAGAAATAAGAAAAAGGAGAACAAAATCGATACGTTAAATATCCAAAAACCATGTTAGGTAAGATAGTTTGAGAAAAAACTTTTTATGGTAAGAAAATAAAAAAGAAAAAGAAGCAAAAGTAAGAAAAATCGAGAGGACCCGTTCAATTGTTGTTTGGTCGTCGATCTTGGTAGGAAAACATGAGGAGGAAAAACTTCCTTGAAATTACGTAAGGGGAGGAGATGGTTAGGCTTAAAGGAAGAAAAGCAGCAGTAGCAGAAGCAAGAGAAGTAGGAGGAGGAATAAGAGTAGCAGGAGAAGGATGAGGATGAGGTGGGGGAGGATGAGGTGGAAGATAAATTACGAGAAGGTATATAGAACGGGGGCGTCACGGAAGAAGGTTCCTTCGCGCTTCTGCTCCTACTCGAACTCCTCGTGTCGAGGCCCTTTTTCGTCCTTTGCCATCCTCCCTCTGTCCCTCCACTTCTCTCGTCTTTCTACTCATCTTCCTTTCCCTTCTACTTTTCGTACGAACGTATTTCCCGGGTCGTAAAGTCGAAGGAACCAAGTCGGCCGAGCACAGCCATGCGTGGCCATTAAAAATGTATGTAATTTCTCGGGCATATAATCTTTCCGAGAAAGAAGAAGAAGAAGAAGAAGAAACGGGGAATAAGGGCTTTCGCTTCGTACCAGAAGAAGAGAACCGAAAGATTATTAGGTGTCACGATCGTTTTTTCGAGAAGGAGGAAGAAGAAGAACGGGGGAGTAGTAGTAGTTGGTAAGGTTGAACGAAATCTTTCAAACCTTCTTTTTTTCAACTGAAAACTTCTTTAGAATGGGAGTGATCTGAAAAGTAAATAAACGGAAACGGAGCTATGAAACGGCTGCTATAGTAAATAATGAGAGAAAAAGAGACAAACATATAGAATCGAGCCAGCGAGAGAATAAAAAGAAATATAGCTATACAGTTTTTCCTATTCTCGGTCTCGTCTTTATGCCATGCTTCCTAGTTATCACTCCTGGTTGTATATATGTGTGTTTGTGTGCGACTGCATACTACAAAGTATAAGGTCCAAACCTCACTACTTTTCGGAAAAAACCTCAAAAAAATCCTTTCCGATTTATATTTATATTATTAAATCAACATTTTATAACAAATCCACAGCAACGCTTGGTAAGAGCATTCTAATATATATATAAAAACAAAAGAGTAAAGAAAGAAGAAAATGAAAAGATATTCTTTTTAGTTTTCTCCCATCAAAAATATTTCCGCGTGTGTTTGTGTTTCCACGTGGGTTCACCGTACCGTAACACACGCCGTCTTTTTCGTAAACGTTCGAGAATCATCTCGTTATTTTTATCTTTTTATATCTTTTTTCTTTTTTGTTTCCTTGTTGTTATTTCGTGTTGTCTATATTCTTCTTCTTCTTCTTCTTCTTCTTCTTCTTCTTTTTCTTCTTTATCTTCTTTATTTTATTTTCGAACGATATGCATACGCATATCTCAACTCTCGTTTGCAATAGTAGGATAAAAAAAAGAGATTAGGCTCGTTCAATATATTCTTAGATAAATGTGTTATTCTTTGACAATTTATTTACATACATTAAAGTTCCTTGGAACGATTATCCAATGAAAAAACATTGAACGCGTAAGAACGATCGTAGGGAAGTTTACAGATGCGTTTTCGTGAGACTAACGAAGATGGGTTGGAAATAAAAAAAAAAAAAACCATGATGAAATAAGGGGACGAAGAAGAAGAAGAAGAAGAAAAAGATTAAAGAGACGAAGAAGAGGTAAAGGGAAAAGAAAAAAAAAATTAAAAAAATAATGTAAAAGAAAAAAAAAAGCTTCACGAAGATGAAGAGGACACTGACGTTTTGTGGTTCGGGTCGAGGGCTTCTTCTTTTCGAAAAGTGTATAAACCTGCGCGTGCTTTTACATTCGCGAAATTTACCACACACATACACAGAGAGAGAAAGAGAGAGAGAGAGAGAGAGAGATTGGTCTTCTGTCAGAATCGTTGCCGCGACTTATTCTCGAGAGAGGGAGAGTTAAATATTTAAACGATATCTCTCAACTGGATTTACCGTTTCTCCAAAGTGTACCTTTTGGAGAACCGACAAATATACCTTCTTTTCATGTGACCATGCTTTCTTTTTTAGCAATAAACTTCTACCGTTCGTTCATTAAGTTCAAAAGAGAAAAGATCTTTTACAATAATTTTACTTTCTATTGTCTTCATTTATATATTTTTATATATAAAAACTTCGTGTCACATTGCTGGTTTCCAATGAAGTTCAAAACTACTCAATCGATCTTAATGAAATTCTTTTTATTTTGTATTATTTTTTTCAACTTGGTATATAGGATATGGTTTATAGCGTTCCTTTTTTATTTTTTATTGCTAATTTATGGATTTATTATTTAGAGGTTATCTAGGTCTTTAGGTACTGTAAGTTTTTAATAGATTACATAGTATTTCAATTCAATTATTTCGATTTACATACGACTTAACCTTACTTTTTATATTTTTTAGTGTATTATTACTTTATGTATGTCATTGTAATTGTTATATTAAATTAGGTCTTGTTATAATTTATTAAATAGTTTAGAATTACATTAAATCAACATTTTATAGCAAAGCCACAGCTATATTTTTTATTGTTTGTAATGATTGATCATCACTTTTAAATACAAAGGAATATTACTATTCTATCAAATATTAAAAAAAAGATCAATAATTTATAAAATATATTATATGCATTAACGTTAAAAAAATATTTGGAATACTTTACGAAGATAATTATCCTATTAAAAGTGTATAGTAATGCATCTGTGTGTGAAGAAAACTTCAACGATATAGTGAAAGGGAATTTCTATCTTTCGGTTTTACACTTCGTCATATCAGTGTTTTCAGAACCAAGTGTTTCCCCCTGTCCTCCCCCCCTTACTCTTTTTCAATCTTTATCTATATTTCTATCTCTTACTGTTTCATTGCCAACATCGGATGAACTTTTTAAAAACCTGCGAGATTCACTTAACGACTCATAATGGTTAACGAACTGCGCAAGAATAAGAAGAAGAAGAAGAAGAAGAAGCAAAGGGAAACGATTAGGGTACTCGAAGGTTTCCGTGGCGCAATTACGATCCCGCTTCAGTGGCGTTTAAAAGCGTAAAAGGCGAGGGACGGATTTATCGTCCATGACGATATCACGATACTTATCTTTCTACACTCAGAAAGTATAGTTTAGTATAGTATATTGAAGAAGGTTAAACGATTTCAAAGTTGCATCGGTCTGCCGTCATCGAACGTTTCTTTTATTCGTTAATAACATCCTACAATTACTTTTTTTTCTCTCAAATCTTTATTATTTTTTTTTCTTTTTCTTTCTTTTTTTTTTTTAAACTTTATCATTCCATATTTTGTCTATTTCGGGAAAATGTAGAACGAAATATAGAAAATTCGAAATTAACGACGAGGTTAACCCCTTAAGTACTATTCGCCACTATAGTAGCTTTCGTGAATGACTTCCTTTTAAATATATCATACCTAATTGCATTATTAATCATTAAAGTAAATTGTTAATGTTAAAGTATGTGCAATATATTTTAAAGAAAAATTAATAAAATAAAAAAAAACAGAGAAACACCTCCGTGCAAATTTCAGCAATGCCTAAGTAGTTAATCGATGACAATCATGTGATGCAAGTAGAAAATTCGGAAACTTTGAATCTTGTAATAATTATCGTGGTTGCTATTAAAATATTATTCGATATACCAACGTTTAGTAATTACTGATTAAAAACTTTTCAAACATCCAAATACAACAAAACCCTATTGAGAAGATTAATTGCAAAGAGAAGAAGGGAAATAGAAAAGCAAAAATGAAAGGGTCTTGTGTAAAACTTTTCTTCTCTGGCCAACCAAAAACGTTTTTTCGCGAGACGTTTTTTCTATCTTTAGTTCCCTGATTTTTCGCAGACCGCGGCAGTACTAGTATAGTACCTTTTGGCTTTACCCAAGGGAAATAACAGTTAGAACCGATGCAGAGAGAAAACAGAGAGTAAGAGTAAACGAGAGAGATAGGAAGAAGAATAAGAAGAGAAAAAAAAAGGGAAGATAAAAGGTAAAGGAAAATTGGTCGAGGGTGAAGAAACGAAAAACTAAACCTTAAGCATACTCCCTGACGTCGAAGGAAAATAAAATAAAAAAAGTAAACGTGTTTCCTGTATACATATGTACCTGTAGGTACACATACTTATTGACTGTCGTAACAATACGTGTGCAAATTTTTAGCTTCGTTTTTAACCTCTTAAGCACTACGCATCTTTCGGTACGATGCGTCACTATAATGGCTTACGCGGATGACATCTTTTAAAATATATCATACTTCATTGTATTATTAATTATTAAAGTAAATTGTTAAAGTTAAAGTATATGAAATATATTTAAAAAAAAAAATTATAATTTAATTATTAAATATTATACATTATTTCAATGTAGTCGCTTACAGAACTGCATTGTCCGTTCAAAATTTAGCAGTGCCTAAGAGGTTAGGGTTGACCAATTGGAATTAAAACAACCATCAGAAAAAAAGGGACTTATAACGAGATGTTTGAAAACATAATTTAATTGAATATAATGAAAAGTAGATGGTATTTAAAAATTGATCGATTAGATTTTGATTGAAATCAGTATACGATTACCAACTCTTGGATCGATATTGTATGCAATGTTAGAGTGTGTATACATTTCAGTGTGTGAGTTAGAAACGACGTTACGTGGATGGACTCAGAGGGGTTGCCTTTAATAATGTATCATAATATCAGCTTGACTTTCCCTATTATTCCTTTCTCTCTCTCTCTCTCTTCTCTTTTAGTCATACGTATATGTATATACTTCACGTTACGACCGTCTCACCTCGTATATTACGATTTACGTTTACGTTCACGTTCTCTCGTTCCCATTTTTTATGCGTTCTAACTCAAATTATCAGCATACCATACCATACACCATTCTCTTTTCCTCTATCTTTCCTTCTCTTTCCTTTCTTTATGGATTTTGGATCCAGCAAACACCCTCTCTTTCTTTCTTGCTCTTTGTCTTTCTCATACGTAATACGTAAAACATGTTATAAGTTACAATTTCGTAGAGACATCTAACACTTTGACGTGAGTTCGAGTAAGAGCAAAAAAGAAAAAAAGAGAATCATCGAGAAAACGCAGGATGGATCCATTTTCATCGATGTCTCGTTCGTTCTACCCTCGTACGAGATTCTCTATCAGAAAGAACAACCCTTTTAGCTTTACGGATGCATCCCCCTAATCAAGAAGTATATCTACTCTACCGAAACGTCCGAAAAATGTCTACAAAATTTCAACGTAAAACTTTCTTCTTGTTTAATCTCGATAATGGTTTATAACAGTTGCCATTTATTCAGGGGTTTTGGTTTTTAGGGTAGATTGATCGATTATAATTCTAATCTTCTTTTTCTACTTCTT
Source organism: Polistes dominula (assembly GCF_001465965.1). The sequence goes on along the minus strand of NW_015149042.1, from coordinate 470,609 downwards.
TTATTTTTCTTTTTAATTTTCATTGATTTATTTTAAAGCAATCTCCCTAGAGTTAACTTATATTTCATACATTTATAATTTACAATTTAATTTAATATTCTAGAACGAGTCCGGTTATAGGAGAGTCAGGAAAATTTGAAGCGAGTTTGAAGTTTAGCAGGGACGTGGGCTAATAAATCGGAGTATCGACTAATTTGGTTATACCCTCTTCTACACCAACTACCCCGTCTGTTTCTCTCTCTCTCTCTCTCTCTCTCTCTCTCTGTTTCGTTGTTACATGCGTGCCTCAAGGGAAAACTTTCTCTTTCTCTCTCTCATTTTCTCTTGTTCTCACTCATTCACACTGTGTATATTTCTCTTCGATCGAATGAAATTCATATCCTCGCACCTTGTTATATTAGCATTTTAATGAATTTTATTTGACGAAATCAAATCCACTAGAAATCTATCTCCCATTTTCCCATGCTATTTTATCTTTCGGTATTATTCGTAAAAAAAAAATATATATATATAAACCAATGATTTTATCATCGAATAGAAATATGTCCGATAAGTTGTATCTAATAATTATTTGTAATTATTTTTATAAATCTCAGATATATCTTTTAATCAGTGAAGTTTTGAAAGTTCGCACCGCTGTGTGTTGTGGGATTGAAATTGCTCATTTTTAAGATACAATGAACTAAAAATAAAACAAAATAAAATAGTAATTTACAAATCTTCGTACTCATCGTGAAATTTAAGAATACGTTTCGTTTTCCAAAAAAGTTACAATTCAAATAGCAAAATAATCATTACGTTTTACGCATGACTAGTATACTAGTCAAACTCAGTTAACTGGTTAAGATTTTGATCTTTCACCCCCTTATTATTTCTCTTACACACTGCATTTCCTTTCTATCTTCATCGAGAAAGTCAAAGTAACACTGAGATCGCGAAATTTATCGTTAACGTCGATCGACCAAGGTAATAGCCCGTGAACTACCCAATTTTGCGTGACCTTCGATAGACGTTTCTTCTTTTCCCCCTTGATGCTACTACCACCGAGTATGCGAATAAAAAGAGAAAACGGAAGAAGAGGAAAAGGAAGAAGAAGAAGAATAAGTAGAAGAAGGAAGTTAGGAAAAAGGAAAAAGCACGACGTTGAGTACCATCTCTCTCTCTCTTTCATTCTCTTCCTGAATCGACCCCTATACCCCTCCCCCTCTTTTCGTGTGGCCACGGCACATCCGACAACCCCTACGGATAGATGGAATTGGATCGGACGGGTAGAACTGCTCGTGGAAGAGGGTGGACAAGCTTTCCTACTGGCGTACCACACCAACATAGTTTCCTCTCAACACTAACACGTTTATGTCTGTATATGTATATGTGTGTTTGTGTGTGTAGTCCATACCTGCTCTCCCTAGAGGAATATGTTATTAGGCCTTCAGGATTATGTACTTCTCCGATAGGGAGGAGAGAAACGAGGACAGGAGTAAAGAGAGAAGAGCTGGTGGAAGGGGATTGGAAAAAGAGGGTGGATGGGGTTCGAAGCAGCGGCTTGGAAACGGGGCCACTTTAACGTCGTCCCCTCGACTACTACGGCGACGACTATGACGAAGTTGACGACGAGGTACAATTTTAAGGACGATCCACGTGTTCAAAATCTACTGACGAACCATTCGCAAAATGTTCAGACATAAACAAATATTACGGTAGAATACCTGTAATATACCTAACCGTTGGTATATGGTTCTTGCCTTTTTCCCTCCAAGACCATACTTTGTGTCCTATGTTATGGCTATGGAAACGAGAATGGTGAATATCGAGTCACTAAAGTGTCAATTGCTATGACAATTCTTTTTATGGATTATGTATATATGCATGTATATATGGTTTTATTATTGTATTATATTATTTCTTTTTATACGAGAAAATGTAGAACTTTTATTTCAAAGGAATTGACACTAAGTAAAGTAAAATTGTGTATGTGTGTGTAAGAGAAATAGTTTCTATATTTTTATTCCTTTAATAGTTAGTATAATTATTATTGTTATTGTTAGATTAAATCATAGTTTGAAAAATAATATTTTATTATTATACCAAAAGAAGATACGCGTGCCATGATTTTTTTTTTGTATTTGTAAACACAATGGACAATTTTATTTCTCAAGGTCTTCCTTCCTTTGCTAAGCAGACAATGTTAAACATAAACATCATACATAAACATCTATACACACACATGTGAAAATTACTAATCGCACGGAAATAAAGCTGGAAGTACGATGCCGTGCACGTTGATTCTCGTTTTCCGTTTTACCTCGAATGCAATGACGTTCACCTCTTAAAACTGGCGAGACGCCAAGTCGGAAATCGTTCAAGGACCATCCTTACTGAAAACTGATCAATTTTCAAGGTTAACTCAATCGTGTTTCTCCTTCTCCTTCTTCTTCTTCTTCCTCTTCTTACACAATCGTTATTAGAAATCTACAACGTTGGTACTCTAGAAAAGCTTTTATGAGAAATCTTATTGAAGAAGAATAATAATAATAAACAAATCCCAATGGCCACCTGTGTTTTTAACCAACGTAAACAATAATGCATTTACCTATTTTTAATGCACATATCGATGTCATAAACAAATAATCCATTAATTTTACGTAACTATACTTGGAATCACGTGAAATGATATCTACAAAATATATCATGTAAAAAGTGGAGAACAAAAATTTATAACGGATAATAAATAAAGAATATATTATGACATACTGTATAAAATAATAATTAATAACAAACAAGGAACATAACGTTAAAAACAAATCCTACTACGAATACATAACGATCATCCGACAAATAGGAATTCCCTGAACAATAATATACAATATACTTCATTATTCGAAAAAGATGGAAAATAATTTCGATCGGTAGCACTTCTAATAATTAATATACGTGGCCATAATTAACAAACGTTGGTGGTATAGTTATTTATTATGTTGTCCCCTAGGACCGTTTTCACACACTATTATATAACAACACACTAAAACCGCAATGTTTCGATGGTAACTTTGATGCTTCAAAAGCAAACTTCCCCCATTTTCAACCACTCCCATTGACTCGACCCAACTTCTATACACCCCTTTCCCCCTCTTCTCTATAACATTAGAGATAAGCGTTGTGTCAAAGGAATCGAACGGCTATACATAAGTGGACTCGTGCAATTTACCCCCTACCACGTAGTAATTAATATGCAGCTCGTATTCGATTATAATCTGTGCGCATGTGTACATATGTTGCACCAATAATTGTCTCTATGTGTACGTGGAAGGTGGAAGGATGACGGGGGGTGGGCTTAAATCCGCTGCTAATAATGTGGATATATCGGAACAGCCGCTGAACCATTTCATGGCAGATGTCTAGACCAGAAACGTCAATCATGGTCCACCATGCACGCATACAAGTCCTAATACGTTTACGAACACGAGCTTAATAGATGTTTTGTTTCGGGATCCCATAGTCGTGTCAGGAATGCAAAAGCTATGTAATATCGAACGAGAATATCTCATTCACGAGATCATTGATAAGATTTATTTCACAACGAAACTTATATATATATATATGTAAGATTTATTTAAATTTAAAAAAATATAAGTATTTATTATAATAGAATAAATGTTTAATATAATAATAAAGAGATAGAAAAGATAAGAAAAGCAAGTAATAATAGTTGACACACTCGAATTACACTTCTTTCACTCACAGATAGTAGCACCGAATCAAGAAGGCGNCTCACACTCATATCCATATCGCTGCGCGCACACACACTCATACCGATATCGCTGCATACTCTCACACATCTTTCACATTCATCAATTGTTTTCACGCATACCATACACTCGCACTCTTCGTCTTTCTCTCACTCTCACATATATATAGATTCGATTATATTGTTTCTAATATATAACATAGTAATCCTATGACGTTTAATCAATTATTAATTTAATCATTTTATGGTATATCTAATATTGTACTCTAATAATCAAACTATCCAATATTATTTATTTTAAATGCATTCTTCATATCTGCAATACTTCAGTATTGAAATGATAAAATGTTTTTTTTTTTTTTTTAAATTGATTGGAGATGATTGGAGTATCGTTTCAAACAAAAATCATACACATACAAATACATGAACAAATATATAAGTATATACATTGTGTGATACGATGACGGTTCATAGATATATCAAAAGAGATGAAAGCGAGAGATAGACGAATGGTACGTATCCCGTTTCGCGCGACTAACCGATATCTTTCGTAAGAGGGTCCCTGGTAGTCCTTAGGGATGTTTGCGGGAGAAACAGTTATGAAAAGGAATGACGCATCGTTTCTCACCAACGCGTTATTACCCCCCTCTCCCTCACTTTTCCCTTGCTTCGTTCTTTGCCTATCTTTACTGCCTTTATACTCATTCCATTTTCTTCGTTAGGTTCAAAATTCAATGTAAATTTTACTTCTTAAGGTTTTCGTTTTTTTTTTTTGACAGAAATTTTGTATAGACCAGCTTTTTAATTTTTTCGAATTTTAAAATATTTGTCAGATGAATCGACGAAGTAGAAAAATTATTATAACTTTTTAAAAATTAATTACAAAGTTACTTGATAGAAAAATGAGAAACTAATACTTTAATCTATGAATTAAAATAGAAAAAGATAGAGGGTTAATTAAATTAATATATTTATATTAGATATATTAATTATTATTAATATAATATTAATAATATAATTATAATTATAATAATATAATTCATATTCTATGAAAATCAAACAATATGTAAAACAATATGTATCATATAAAAATACACTGATGTTAATTAAAATAATTAAATAAATTTAAATAAATAACGAAACTTCAGTCGATAGAAATTTCAATATAATATAATTGAAACTGACAAACTATTCATAAATAAAAAGATAAAAATAATAAAAGAAGAATCAATTGTCAAGTATAGGATGTTTGAGAAAGGTGGAGGGTAAGAGAGAGCTTTAGGGTTGACGTATGAAACAACTTCTTATATTGGCTCTTATTTTAGACATCGATCGTTACCGAGACACACTTCCTGTCGGCTCATCTTTCCACAATATAACCCTACTTTTTGACGGAAAGAGTATAAGAACGGAAGAGAACTTTTATTGGCAGTGTTTCACTCGCGATCGGTCCTGTCTCAGGTAATGGAGAATCTCCTTGATCACAGTCGAGGAAATCGTGGCTCATTCTTTTCACGTTCCACGAACAAATTTATCGTTGGCCCATCCGCCTAGGAAATTAATCGTTTCGTACTTTTCTTCTCTTTTTTATCTCTATGTCTCTCTCTCTCTCTTTTTTTTTCTTATCACAATTTTTTTTTTCCTAAGTCACAAATCTACGCATGCACGTACGTTTAGTTTTGACGATTAATTTGAGTAATTAATCATCGTACAATTTATTTTAATATTTGTCTAATTAATGGATCGTTCAAATAATTATCTTAATTATTATTTTATTTTATTAATTTATAGTTTATTCACTTGCAACTTATCAATATGTATCATTCTACTTGCTTTGATTTTTAATAATTGCATAAGTTTATACAGTGTACTCGTTTTTATACCTGTATATATAAAAATTCAGTGTGTGTCATATTGTTGGCTTCCAATGAAGATTAAAGCTACTAAACCGATTTTAATGAAATTTTTTGTAATTTGTGTGTTTTTTTTTTCAACTTATTTTATTATTAACTTTTTAATATTACTCGTAGGATAGTTTCTGTAGCGATTTATTTTCATTTTTTATTACTAATTTAAGGATTTATTATTTATAGGTTATCTAAGTTTTTAGGTACTGTAAGTTTTCAATAGACGGTGCTGTTTTACAATTCAAATATTTTGATATAGCGTCCATATCATGTAACTAACCTTGTTTTTTTTTTATATATTTTCGTGTATTATTGTTTCATATATTCCATTCAAATTGTAGTATCATTTTGTGTTTTGTTATAATTTACTAAATAGTTTAGAATTATATTAAATCAACTTTTAATAACAAAGCTACAGTAACGCATGGCCAGAGCATTCCAGTATATTTTATTACTGAATGATGTACGAGAAATATTTTGACATTGTTAACATAATTTCAAAGATTCGTCTCATTCTACTTTTTACTTATTTGCTTTAGTTGGACACGCGTGTCCTCTTTTTCGGTAAAACACACAAATTCTCATCCTACTTTTCTCTCTCTCTTTCTCTTTCGCTCTTTTTTTTTCTCTCTATCGTTACGCATCGAAGCAAAGCAAACCAAGAAGATTACGACCTTTCGTGTACCGTCTGTATAACCGTCCGTCATTAACTTTACCCTCCCGGATATATTTCTGGCAAAAACAGTTCGCTCGAGTTGCCAGGAAACGTTGGAAACATTGCTGCTTTGCCGCTGCTGCCCTTTGTCCACTGATATATAAAATGACAATAATGATAATAATGAGAAAATAATAATAATAATAATAAAAATAACAATAATAATAATAATACGGATAAAAGAACAATAAGAGAGGAAAAAAGAAAAGAAAAAGTAAAGAAAGAAGAAAAACTATATGTATATGAGGTAATGTTCACCATAATCATTTCACCACTATCGAAACAAGTATATAAGAATTCTCTTCTTTTTATACTTGTTAAAGAGTCAAGAAAGAAAAGAAAATAAGAAAAAGAAAGAAAGAAAGAGAGAGAGAGAGAGAGAGAGAGAGAAAGTAGAAGTTTCACTGTAAAAAAAGATTCGAGACGTGGTTTCCTTTTCATCCTAACTCTCTCTCTCTCTTTTTTTTTTTGTAAAGGAACGTCCACAACGAAACCCTGAGAAGGTGGAAGATGAGCTCGTGGGATATTCAAAGACATTGAGAAAAAGAAAGAGAGTGAGAGAGAAAGAGAGAAAAGGTTTCGTTACGAGACCGAAGACTATTGTCCGGTGTTGAGCAACGAAATAAGAAAAAAAGAAAGAAGGAAAGAAATAAATAATGTAAGAGGGAAAGAGAAAGTGGATAAAGGTACAGTGTTTGCCCGGATCGTCAAAGAGGATAGGAATAAGGAGAAGGCCGGCTGATTAACAGGGTCTTATCGTCTTCCAACTGGCAAAGCTCCAATAATCACCTTGAAGCCCCACCAGTTAATCCTGAACTAATTCTCTGCGTGACAGAGCCGCCATTCCTACCACCCGCAGTCCCCAACAGTGACAGTAGCAAAAGCAGCACCAGCAACAGCAACAGCAACGTAGTACCAGCACCATCACCAACACTAGCACCAACACCAGCATCAGAACAAGTACAACAGCCCCTAACAATTCTCAACCTTCTTAACCTCCTATCCTCAAACTCTTCATCGTCTTTCGATCCACTCAACGATACGTTTTTTACTTTTTCTTCCGTCAATTTTTTTGTTTGTCTCATCCTTTTTCTTATTTCGTTTTAACATTCGTTGGTTGAGATACCGGTTTTAAATATCTTTTTACAACGGGTTTTCAAATTATCTAGATTTTTGTTATTATCTCTTTATTTTTTTTTTTTTTTTTAACTGTTGAATTCATTAGATTATTATTTGAGTTAACGTTCTAATTTTATTTTGTTGATCGTACAAACAATTTATATGAATATTTTGTATTCATTAAATTGAATAATTACTGTATTTATTGTAATATTTTGTTGGTTTGATTTCTATTTCATTTTTTATTAGAACCATACAATTCCATTTTTAACTTAATCAAAACTCATTCACCGAATCAACGTTTGAAGAAACATTCATTTACATTACAATTATACGTAATCAATCATCGGTAATAGTTGTTGAACGTTGTCAGTCATTTTTATTATCACATTATTCATACCTATTACAATTCAACTTTATCGCTTAATCAAAACTTATTCACCGAATCAACGTTTTCAAATCTCATTTGCATTAATCTTTTTTTCTGTGATATTTTTAAATGTTATCAATCGTCTGTTTTAAAAAAGCAACCGCGTCAAAACTGCTCGCTTGCTCGTCGTTATGATTAAACTTCTCCATTTTTATGTTAACGTATTCGTAATGTAGATTAACTTTCTCAACGGGAAGTTGGTCGTTAGAGTAACGACGATGAGGAGGAGTTGTAGTAGTAGTGGTAGTGGTAGTAGGGTACTCAAAGTTTCGTTGAAAGGTCTAACGAGTGAGAGGGAAAGATCAAAAAGAAACAGACAGATAGACAGACAGACAGATATAGTAAGAATAGAAAGGGAAGGAAATATAGAAAGACGAACAAGGAGGTGAAGTCGAATGAACTAAACCGCAAAAGAGGGTCCAGTTCCGGGTAACTTGATCCTTGATGCGGAAGATACGAGTTATCTGTGTACGGAACTAACAGTAATCCTTCGTCTCTCCTTTCTTCCTTCCTTTTCATCTCTGTTATTCCTACCTTATACCTCATCCTTCTTGGTTAAATCGTACTCGTCAAACGGAAGGAGAGATGATACGTCCTCGTTCATCTTTAAGATAGCTTTTGCCATGTTACTATCACGCGAAATGTATTAAACGTCGAGAACAGGGGGAAGAGGGGGGGGGATTGGAATAAATTTTGCTTTTCCAAAGAAGGGGGAGGGGAAAGTCTGAGATGGTTGTAGGAAGGAAGGAAGATGAAAATCAAACTGGTAAGGAAACTACAGAAGAAGAAGAGGAAGAAGAAGAAGAAGAGGTGGAGGGTTTTGAAGAGTGGGGTGAAAGAAGATCTGGGTGCTGGTTGAAGGAATAAGATGGGGAAGTAGAAGGGGAAAGGGGGTACAGGAAGGCAAACGGCAAAGTTGTTTTTCTTCTTAGGACGACACAAAAAATAAAGACATTAGTATTGATCCCGCGAAATTAATGAGGAAATCAGAGACTGGAACGCGAGGAAAAGTAGAGAGGGACGAAACAGAAGAGAAAACTTTTCCCAACTGTCATTTGTTTCCTTGAGAAAGAGACAAGAGGGTTAAAATAGAGAGAAAAAGAGAGAGATTGGTTCACTTTGATTCTCCCTCTGACAATCTTACGTAGCTTTTCGAACGAACGAACGAACGAACGAACGTTGTTCTTTCTATCTATTTCCGTATCTTCCTATTTTTTTTTTTTTTTTATTTTCTTCTTATCATCATAGTAAAGATGTTGGATAGAAATATGTGGTGCAACGAAATCGGATAATAAAAACGAAAATACGATGACCTATCGGTTATAAATGTTTGATAGTAAATCCTACGATAGAAATCTTGTGAAATAAAATGAATATAAGTGGTTTGTTATTTTGATTTGAGAATAAATAGTTACTATATTAATCGTGATATATAATATTTATCATATTGATACTTAAGGAGACCTTCTACTCTGCAATTTAAAAAAATTTTTTTTTTTTTTTTTACATTTTTCGAATGTATATATATGTAGAAATATTGTGTTAAAATTTCAAAAAGATCCGATGTATCTAACTACATTTTTGGTGCCTGAACGTAACTACCTCGGACCGCTTTCCTGAGCGTTCGGCGCGCACGGACGACTCTTATCTTGTTCAATCCCTTTCTCTTTNATATAGTTTAAGACTCAATTTAACAAACCCAACAACTTTTAGATCGATATCTTTTATAGTTTTCTTGGAAAAAATTCCCGAAAATAGCCTTTTTTTTAGGTGCTCAGAGTAGAAGGTCCCCTTAACTAAGATATTATTCTATAACTTTTGATAATACTCATTTTTGTTATTAGTTACTAAACTGTATTAATATTTCTGATAAATGATTTTAACGAGTTAACGAGATGTTGGATAAATTTACTTAAGAAACTTTGACGGAATAAAATCAATCAAGATTGTGATATTATCTTTAAAATCAAACCTAGTTCTATAATATAGAAAAGAATCTTTAAAATAATATAGTTATTTATTATCTGAATAATTATTTCATTAAATTATTATACAAACATAAAAAATCATTCGAAATTCAAAGTAAAATCTATGATCAAATTCATCCCCTTTCTTTTCACCCTTTCCCCATTATATTAAAAATCGAATTAAAACGTTATCCAATGCAATAAATAAAGATAGATTGAAAGAATGTATTAGCAAACGGATAATTTTGGTTTCCCATGGATAAATAAAATCACACTTTCATATAGAAAGGTATCCATACACCTATACACATACAAACATTTATATATGTTATATATATGTCATATACCGATAAAACAGAAATAAAAAGAAAAGAAAAATCGTCCAATTCGTAGGAAGGGACGAACGAAGGGCCTGAACGTGCTCGTAGTCTGCTTTATATCGGAGTGTTATGCGTAGACAAATAACGATCGTTATGTGAGGTGGTGGTGTGCGCGAGCACGCTTATGGTTACTGCGATCGTTAAGATACGTTGTGTGACGTAGAGCAAAGAGCACGTGGGCTTGGGACGTATTACTGATATTATTATTTTTTTTTCTTTTTTCCAAGGCAATTCCGGCTAATCTACGAGTCTGCATTAGAAGAGGGGTGGAAAAGAGAGAGAGAAAGAAAATGAGAAACTCGTCGTTGTATCGTCAAACATAATTACGTCGGTAACGGTGACGGTCAGCAAGGTAATTACGTATAAAACGTCAAGTATACTAAGATACTAATACTTTGATCTTTCCTCGAGATTGTTCTGATGATTAGTTGATAATAATATGTGACTCATATATGATTTTATCGAATGATAGAAATATAAAATTAATCTATAAAATATATCAATGTTATTCTAATATAATATTAATATTAATTTAATGAAAGAAAAAGATAAGTATACTTGTAAGTAATATATTAATTACTAGGATGTTCCAGCCACGCATTGCTATGGCTTTGTTATAAAATGTTAATTTAATATAATTTTAAACTATTTGGTAAATTATAACGTCACGCAAAATAAATTAGAAATAAAAAATAGAAATAATCGCGATAACAACTATCCTATGTACTAAGTTGAAAAAAAAAACACAAGATGACAAAAATTTTATTATATTAAGATACATAATATATAATATAAGAATATTATATAAGCTAAGATTATATGAAAATTTTATAGATGAAAAGAAAAAAAAAGAAATATAAATTCATAAAAGTACACACACAAATTTCTACATAGAAGATTTTCGTTTATTCGATATTTGCTCGAAGGTTTCATCATTGAAGTATAAAAAAAAAAAAAAAAATAAAAAAATAAAAAGCAAAAAAATAAACGAAGAAAGGAATCGCGTATCTGTTCGTGACGCCCACTTCTCTTACCCTTCTCTTCTTTTTCTTTTTTTTTTTTTTCTTTAACCATTTTTCCATTTTCCTGTTGGTTGTTCGTTCATTCGTTCGTACTTTCGTTCGTTCATTCGTATCTGGTTTTCTCGTTGGTTCGAAAAGTTCTTCCATAAGAGCCAGCAAAAATCCCCTCGTCGATAGGGTTTCGTAAAAAGGGCGGTACCTTTTTTCGTTCGGTGGTATTCTGCTGGCGACAAAAGTAGACTTTCTTGCGAAGATATCTGTTAGAAGTGTGTCTGTGTGTGTGTGTGTGTGTATTCGTTTGGAAACAGATCTCCACGCCTGCTTTCTGACACGGAACAAGAGAAAGAGAAAGAAAAGTGGAGAATCTGTCGAGTGCAGATGATCCATTGAAACTAATCCACCACCAACAAACCAACAAACCAACCAACCAACTTATCCTATCTTCTTTTTCTCTTTCTTTTTCTTCATTCATTTTGATCAACCCTCTTCTATTCATCAAACTATGATCGTTTAATTTTTTCCCACGTGTATATCATTCCAATCATTTCATGAGAACTTTATTTATTATCGTTGTTTATATTAGTTTGTTAAATTTTGATTACTTTGTATGGTATTTATTTTGATTGAAACAATAGTAATAATTATAGAATGATTTTATTATAATTATTCATCATTTAAAAGTATATAAATATTATTTGTATTACATTGCATATTTGTTTTAATGTTTGACAAATTTTATTATTATTTATTACATTAAAATAAATTAAATAATTATTTTCAGTATCGTATTAATTTTTATATCAATTAAATATTTTTTTTATTAAGTGGTTATATTTTAATATTAGAAATTATTTACAATATTATATAATTAATTATTCTCTTTTCATCTTCTTCATTTACACCCATTTAATAAATAATAGAATATAAAAAAAACTATTGCTAATGTATCAACAATCAATTAATTATTCTTTTATATCTCATTAAATAAATATCCCGATTAAAAAATAAGAAAAAGGAATAGCAGAAGAAAAAGCCCTTCTCGATGGGAGGAAATTCCTTTCACCTTCATTCTCACCGATGGTTTTCTACGTTAACGTAAAAAAAGGGAAAAACTTTTCTACCGTTGATTTTCTTAATTAATAGGGTACTCGAAGAAGAAGAAGAAGAGGAAGAAGAAGAAGAAGAAAATCGTTCGACCGAGTCGAGGGGTTGAACCAGCAAACTAATGTGTGTGTTTGTGTATATGTGTGAGCTGTTTGGAAGGAACAAAAAGAAGGGAAAGTGCAAAAGAAAAGTTTTGGCCATTCGTCGTTAGAGTTTGAATTCTCACAGTGCGAATGGAAATTAAATGGTCGCTTCTCGTTCAGAAATAAAGCTTCCACACACCTTCAGGATGGTTATGGTGGTGGTAAGTGGTGAGAATGAGAAGAAGGGGGTGGTAGAATACGCGTGAAGTAAAAAGTAAGAAAAAAAAATAAGAGTAGGAAGGAAGGAAGGAAGGAAATAACGGTGGATAAAAAAAAAAAAGAAAAGTAAAAGCATACCCACCAGCACGTTTGAGTTATGGTTGCTTTACGCCCGGGGGGTGGTCCGAGGAGGAGTAACAATTACACTCTGCGGCTGTCAGCGCAGTGATTTAAGCTTTTAAACGTTGTGAGACAGTAAGATCGTGCCAGGGGGTAAAGAGAAGAATGTCTCTTTCTATGGGGAACGTATGGGGGGATCGGAACTTTGAGGTCGATTAATTCTTTCCTAAGGAAATTGATGATATATATAGTAAATATGTTTATTTATTTTGTATTTATAGATTTTAAAAAGAAAATTTTATACTTATGTATAAATAATATTTAATTATTAATTAATTTAATTTTTTAAAAGTATGATTAATTAGAAATTATTATTATTTGATTTGTATTATTAACAAACTAAAGATTTTAAAAAGAAAATTTTATACTTATGTATAAATAATATTTAATTATTAATTAATTTAATTTTTGTTAAGGTATGATTAATTAGAAATTATAATATTTTGATTTATATTATAAACAAAATATATCAATGAAATATTCGTATTTTTTTTTCTGGTTGAATTTATTTAATACATGTTAAAAGTCTACGATCAGATTATATTACTGTATCGAAAAAGATTTTGAAAAAAAAAAAAACATCTACGAAAGAAACAATTAATATTAGTCAAACTCAAGGATTATAACATTTGAAAAAACGTGTTCTTCTGTTTTTTTCTCAAAAGTAATTTGTAAAAAAAAAATAATGATTGATCTTAATCTAGATATGTATACCTTTATACGTTTTTAACATAACCAGACTGTAAGTGATTATGTAAATTTATATATTTTTGTCAAAAGGAAAGATAAGGATCGTCGAAAAAGGGGGATTTGGACACAGACGGTGGTTTATTAAATCAATTATTTATTTTCAAAATGTATTTTCCATTCTCTCCAAGCTCTGTTATAATTCACGCGTTTTGCATATTTCATTTCAACAGATATGCCAAATGTACTGCATATTCGGTACCGCATACGTGACGTATTACATTATTTCTGAATAATGAAAATTCATTTCTGTATTTTATATACATATGCACGTATATAGATTCCATATAATGCATCATAATATCCATATGACATTACAGTTAACGATCTTGACAAAAATCTCGAGTTATTTATTAACATTCTTAATACAAATGTAAAATATTATTAAAGTAACGATATATAAATTAAGAATATTTTTTTCAGAAAGATTTTGCAAATTAACAAAAATTCAAATTGTCATATATACTAATACAAATTATAATTTATCTCCCATAAATGAATTATTACATAGAAATAATATTTCATTTACAAAATAACAAAAACCCAATTCTATGTACATCGTATTTTCACTATTATATTTATCTAAAAAAAAAAGAAAGAAAGAAAGGAAACCATCATCGATTTTAAGAACACAATAGAAATTATTTACCGTCTTACCCCATAATCGTTCGTAACAATTTAGATAAGAAAGAAGAAAAAGTGAGAAATATATTAAAAACTAGTGGGGTTGGAGGAGGAGGAGGAGGGTGGAGGATGGTAACGCTTCAATTTCGTTCAAAATAGATCAGACCCAGGGTTGGTTCCTTAACCGATAAAATATGAAGAACGATACAGGGGGTGGGACTCGTAAAAAAAGAAAGAAAAGAAAAGAAAAGAAAAGAAATGTTTATGGTATAGCCAGGTTGAATGGTTGGGAACCGCCATAAGAGAGAGAGAGAAAGAGAGAAAGAGAGAGAGAGAGAGTATTCGCATTATAAAGAAACATAAAGTCACTTTCGTTTTGCGACGACGGCCCTTTTTTTTTATTTCCTATCGATAACAACGAGAGAATCTTTCGAATATTCCTCTCTCTCTTTCTCTTTTTCTTAACTTTGGTTTTTTTTTTTCTTTTTTAGCTTCAACATAGCACCAGAAATCAGTTTGAAGATATCTTATCGCGGTAATCGAAATGGAAATTGAAATATTTTTATGCGTTCGATCCGTCTCTCTAAAACGGCTTCTACTTCTTCCTACAAACCCACCCTACACCACCCTACACCACCACAACCACCCAACTAACCCTATATAAGTCCCTTCAATCCCTCCTCCACCCACTCGGGATTCCTCCCAGTTTTGTTCCCTTTTCTTTCTCTTCCCTTATTTTACTCCTATCTTTCATCTTGACGGATAATGTTTTTCACGGGTCTATCTCGTCCTTTTTTCTTTTCTATCTCTTTCTCTCTTTTTCTTTGAAGATATATGTCTCTTTCTATCTTATCGAAAGAATCATCTTTCTCTCTCTCTCTCTTTTTTTTTCTTTTTACATTCTTTGCTAAATATGACAAATATAGTCGTTCCTCGTATAAAAATAACCAATGAATGAGATAGAACGGTTAGTTGGATAAAACATGAAATTATTTTGTTTAACAAGACGAACGACGTCCTTTTATTCTCATTTATTCTTATTTGTTTCCCTTTTTTTATTTTATTTTTTTATTCTCCTTATTCTTATTCTTATTCTTATTCTACGTAGTCGTCGCGACGTTCTGAAGTACCTTATTTAAATCTCAATCTTGTTCCTCCTGTTTCTTTATCCTTATTCCCTATCTCTTTCTCTTTCTCTTTATCTTTTTATTTTTGCCTATTTTTCTGTGTGTGTGTGTATTTTTTCTCTTTTTTATTATTATTATTATTATTATTATTATTTCTCTCGAACTTGGACGAACGCCTCTGGGTAATAAAAAATATGAAACTCATTATGCGACGACGATCAGATAACGATGCCTTCGAAAACGATCAAATCTAAAGAACCACGAGAGATATTTCTTATTATTCGTTTTCTGCATTATTTATTATATTATTGGTTCTGTTTTTTTATTAAAAGGAGGATTATATTAACCATGAAATAATTCTTATGAATTAAAAAGGGATAGCGAAAGAAAGAGAAAGGAAAAAGTTGTTCCGTGTGTAAGCGTATCGATGTGATTATGACAATGAATTAAAGAGATTTTGTGAGTTTATTAAATTATATGCTATTTTTTATTCTGATGATTATATTATTTGAAAAAAAAAAAAAATAAAATGAAATAAAGACAAAATATAGAATTATGATAAGTCTTTAACAATCTTAACAATTTCTATTTCAATGCTGCAACTTTAATTGTAAAATTAGCGTTTAAATATCTTAACAATTTCTACTTCAATATTGTAACTGTAATTATAAAAAATATAATTTTTTAATTTTATAATGAAACTTTATAATTGTAAAATGACCCTTTAACAATCCTAGTAATTTCTATTTTAATATTGCAACTGTAATTGTAAAATAAAATCACTCCTACGATTTTCAATCTTTTAATGTTTAAGATATTTTATTAAATTATTGTGTTAACTTTATTTAACTAAAAAAAAAAAAAATATATATATATATATATAAAATAAACCTAAAAAAAGGATAGAGAGTAAAATTGCGAATGCGTGTAGGTACGTTTGTTTGCAAGGGTCGTCGATAAATCAAGCTTTTCACTTTTCGCGGAAAGACTCACTCTCGTCCGCAACTTTTCTCATCCCCTTCCCCTATTTCCTATACTTTCTAAGGGTGGTTAGAGAGGTATTGGTCATGGTAGTGGTAATGGAGATGATTCTTGTGGTGGTAGTAGAGTAGTGCGAACAAGCAGAAACGATGGAAAAGAGAAAATAGGGCCGAGTGCAAGTGTACTTGGCAGTTTGCCAGATCGAAATCTGTAATTCTACTGCGTTCACAGTTCGACACTGTTTACAATCACTGCCTTTCTTTTCATCGATTTATTCTAGAATCGAAAAGAGTATTAAATAGTCTCCTACACTTTATTATTTTTTAGTCTTCTTTTTTAATCTTTCAAAGGTCAAACGGATTTCTCCAATGAAAATGAAATTACGACGTTTCATTAAACTTGTTTTATTCCAATTATTAACGAATCAGTAGAATAGATCAATCTTTAATCGGCCCTTGCTTTTTTTTCCTCTTTTTTCAAACGAATCTCTATTTGTCAGACTTGTTGATTATAATCGATGACGATTCTTTTTAATGAGTAATAAAATATTGATTGATCGTTTAATTGAGTTTTAAAAGTGATTCGTCAGAATAATTTTGAAATATGTAAAATAAAAAGTAAACAAAAGTGTGAATGATTTCACAAACAAGGAATGAAATTGAATGTAGGTTTTTTTTTTTTTTAAATACATGCAATTAATGTTAATATTTTTCAAATTGGGGGAAGTGTTGTCTCGATACGGTTCAGTTATTGCAAATAATTGGCATCAAACGATTCGTTTCCAAGAGTCGAACAAAACAGTTCATACGTCAATGATGGGAGGAGGGGGTTACTCAAGGATCTTTGTCCACCCTCTTCAATCGTGAATGCTTGGGATTCGCTTCGTGTATCACTCAGCACCCTGTGTGCCCTATACGAATCACCCTAGTGGACACCTCCGGTGTACCATCTGCCCATTCTCTATAACGCATATTACACAGCAAATGGAAGCGTGGAACACATCGCACTGGTTACTCTTAGCGATGGATTAGAACGTACGTAGATTCAAATTATTTTACATTTTGTTTCTATAATTTTATACAAATAATAAATAATTAATACTAACTATGGTAATTTAATATTAGGTAAATTATAGATATGGTTAGTATTATATGGTTAGTATTTAATATATTAATATAACATAATATAATATAACATAAATAAATAAAATAATAATATAATATTTAATACTATATTTAATAGTATTTAACACTAACCATATTTAAAATAATTTAATATAATTAAAATAATATAACTTTGATTAGAAACAATAATATATTAAAATTGTTATAAATAAAATATTTATATATTTACACATTTTTTTAATAATCCTAATGTTATACAATTTATTTATTTCATTGGTTCTTATATTTGTCTTGTTTAAAAAATTTTTTTTCCAATGGTTAGAGAGTATAATGTATTGAATAGATATAAGATGCATTGATTTTTAGCATAATCACTTAACACGTTGTTCTTTTATATACTAACGAGACATTTAAGCTTAACTTTTCTTTTTTTTTTTTTATTCAACGATTTAGTTTACAGGCCATATGTTGTCCCCTCTATCAAGAGTTGCACTCGTCTATGCAAGAATTGAATTTCACTAATCTAGTACCACGTTCGAGCAACACTAACGAATAATCTCATGTGTTTTTATTGTAAAAAAAAAGAAAGTGAAAGAGAGGGAAAACTATTTTAACTGCTTATCCTTTTAGGTAATATCTGTTATCCCTGAGGCAAAAGAAAAAAAAAATAAATCCATGGGTTCATTGTCATCCTTGAAAAAGCAATTTCGTTCTAATAAAGAAATCCCTTTTTATATTTCTCATTTGAATCTATCAACCATAGAGAGAGTAAAATACATTTGTTACGCTTCGACAAATCATTATGGATGATTTTTGACATAGTCGTTATCATAGTAAATTTTAAATTAACATCTTTTGAAAGAGTTCTTATTCTCGAACTATAATAAAAATAGTATAATAGAAGTGAATAAGTGGAATAAAAAGGACAAAAAGAAAAAGGAAATGGGGAAGGTGATATAAGAAGAAGAATAAGAAGACACAGATAAAGAAGATGAATAAGATGAAGAAGAAGAAGAAGAAGGGTGTAAAGCATAATGCCGATGACTTTTGTGCCTGGAGCCAAACTCATAATTAAAGTGGTTTTTCTCTCTCTCTCTCGCTATTTCTCTTTTTCCCTTTTACACCCCCTATTTGGCACTCGTCAAAGGGAATACACCATGGTTGTTGTCATCAACGTTCTCGCAGGGCATCGTAGAAAACTCGACGAGTGATTTGGATAAATGAAGATCCGGTACGTGTTTCTCGAGTTCAAGTAGAAAGATATTACAAGAGAAATGTTTTTTTATTTTTTTTTTTATTTTTTTTTATTTGATTCTTTTTCAAAACGTTTGTCATTAGGAATAGTAAAGAACAATGATAAGAGAAAATAAAAAAATGTCAAAAGAATCTGTAAGGATGAATTTATAGAGGTAATGATTGCAGAATAGTAAAGTAGAATAGAAATGTAGTAAGAAGTCAAGAAAATAGAATATAATAAGATAATAATAAAATATGTCAAGATGAATTTGCAGAGGACGAAATTAAGGATTGCAGAATAATAAAAAACGTTAAATTGTTAAGAAACTAAAAAAGGAATAATAAATAGAAAAAAGAAAAAGGAAGTAAAACTAAAAGATGACAATGCGTTGTAAAATAATTACGCATACTTTTGGAATCATTATTTTTCTCAGTATTTGATTTAAAAGTAAGGAAGATAGTAGAATTAATCGACTCGAAATAATCTTTCAGTACTTTAACCATAACTTTCCCCCCCCCCCTCCATAATCTCGAATAAAAGAATAAGAATAAAAAGAATAAGAAGAAAACTCATCCCATTAGAAACTTGATCTTAAATTCATCGAAAATAATATAAAATAAATCAAGGAGAAATCTTTATCTCGATAGGAACGTCATCATAACTGAGTGAACCCATATATGTGCATGCTTATATGTACATGTGTGAATGTGTTTGATGTGAAAATCTCTTCGAGTAAAAGCAAAAAGAAAAAGAAGAAGAAGAAGAAGGATAAGAGAAGAAAAACGGTCCAGTGGTGGGAGTTAGGGGTGGTATTGAAAAGAGATGGGTTGATTCCGTGAAGAATCCCCGTCTCCACCTTCACCCTTACCCTCATTTCTCCCACCTCCTCATACCCACGAACCTGGTTTGAACATAGCTCGATTCCTTTTAACGTCGTTCCTCGATCAGCGCATGGAAACAAGAGCAAATTCAATTACACCTCCGGATTCAATATTGCTCGGCTCGTTCGATCGCGGAGAGGGTAACGCTAGCGGCAAACACCCCATAAACAAGGGGAGATTCTATATGTGAGAGCCCACGAGAACAAGGATGGTGTTATCCGTTTGCCAAGGGAAAAGAAAAGAGAAAGAGAGAGAGAGAGAGAGAGAGAGTAAAAGAGAATGAGAGAAAGAAAGAGAAAGGTGGAGGTGGCGGTGGAGGTGGAGGGGAGAGAGGGGGGGATCGTCTGATGGGTGGAAAAAAGATAGACGAACGGATCGATGCTAGTCGGTTACGCGTTTTGTGCTACCTACTATCTCAYTGACGATGTATATATATATATAATGTATGTATATGTGTGTGAGAGTGCTCGTCTTGCGCTTTGGGGACCACTCGTGTGCTTCAATTGTAGGAGGAGAGAGAGAGAGAGAGGGGTATGGGACATTAGCTCTGTAATCTATTGGGCTCTGAAATGCCAAATTACGCTAGGCACGAATTAAATTCTTTCGATTTTCTCTCTCTCTCTCTCTCTCTCTCTCTTTCTCTTTAACTGGAATTCTTTTCAATTCCAACGAATTTGCTTCCTTTCTATTGTTAAAATAAAAAAAAAAATATACAATTAAAAGATAGAAAGAGATAAATTAGATATCGAATAAATGTAAATTGAAATCAGACACACAGGATAAGGGAAATAGAAGGAAAGATTTAAAAATAGAATGGGTGATGTAAAATTAAACCACATTGACTTCCAATTACGAGATATCTCGTAGTGTATGTTGCAATTGTAGATTAATTACAAATGGTTTTTTGAGTTAAGAATTATTAAAAAGGTTGAATAAAATATTTATATATGATGTAAATAACATTAATTATCAATTATTGTAAATAGCATAACAATATTATATCAGTAACTTCATATTATTATATATTTAAAAATTTAAGGTAAGACCCTCTAAATATGTGTGGTAGTCAATGGGTTAAATACAGTAATCCTTTGGATAAAAATAAATAGCAAGAAAACGAATTGAAATACAAATGAAAAAATATAGATAGGAAAGATTGGGACAATGTGAAACAAAAAACAAAAGGGATGGGAAGAATAAAAAAAGAAGAAAAAGTGGGGGAATTAAGAGAATAGGTTAATTTTAATACTTTCCAGGAAGAGACTTTGTTATTTTCTCAAGAAGATTTCGCCGAGGGAAATTAAACTTGTGCGAGTTAATAAGACGGAACGGAATACGCACAACGGAAGCAGCAAGGTAAGGTAAGGCAAGGCAAGCAAGCAAGGCAAGCAAGATACCAAAGCACCTCATTGAATATGATGACGACGACCACCGCGGTGCAATGTGCATTCGCATTGTTTTGTTACGATGATGATGATGATGATGATGATGGGTAAAAGGTCGTCGTTGGGCCAAAGGACTAGTTGATCGCATTTGCGATGATAAAAATGTATTTACCACCTTTTGTGTCCCTTCCTTTCTCTTGGGATTTGTATCGTGTACACGCATACGTATATACGGGGAGGTAAAAAAAAAAAGAAAAACTTCTGATATGTTTTACAATCGTTGAGATGAGTATAACACAAATGTATAATTTATTAGGTACCCTAAAACCTGAATTATTTATAATTTATGAGTTTATTTTTATGTACAATACAATTAAGTATGTGGTAATTAAGATAAATTATATGCTTTTGTTTAATTATTACGATGAAAGTATATAAAGTATTATTATATTCTCTTTTTCTTTTTCTTTTTTTTATTGCTACCCTGTATGTAGAATATTATATTATAACGCGAACAAAACGCAATGCACTTGATTCAAAATAGACCAATTAAAAAGAACTTCTTTTCCTATAATTGATGGATCGAAATGCGTGTATTCCCATTCGAACAATACACGCACGTTTCTCTCACGTCATGCGAAATTTTCTATCTATAATAATACGTCCTGCGGTTTCTATAGTCACGTTTGAATACTGAATTGTGTTCTGCATATTTCGAATATCAAATATATTAAAATTATATATGGTTGATGCCCTCATTATTTTATTCGCGATTGACATAAATCATTACTGTTAATAATAGGTAAAACTGTTTATCGAACATCTGCCTTATGAGTATAAAAATTTATTATAAGTTTAATATATAGTGCAATTTTATTTAGAAAAAAAAACTAATTCTATATCATTTTATTATTATTAATAAGAATTTATTATAGGTTTAATATATAGTGCAAATTTATTTAAAAATAATATATATACCTAATTAAATAAATGATTGCACTCGCCTGCAACTTATTGAAAATAATTTTTTCAATATATTTCTTATATAATACGTTTTACAATATTTGCATGAAATATTTTTCTAATTGTAGATTTTGATAAGACTAGTAACGTGGGGTTTTTTTTTCAAGCAAAAAACAATATAAACACAAATTAGCAATATGCAAATGATCGATAAGAAGTTAAGATCCAACCAAGATGAGACGATCACGATAAGGGTATAGTATTCTCGTTTCGAGAGGGCACATTTGGTGCGTCGTAATGAAATGAGCAAGAGTCACCCTCCCATTTTTTTCCTTTCTTTTTTTTCCCCTTCTTTTTCGAGTCGGTGAATAAGAGATGAGGAAAGAAGGGTGGTACTTGCACAAAGTAACTAATCCCCGTGTCGTAACGGGGATCTTACAAAAGATTCCCGCTTGCTAGAACGGTGAAAAAGAAAAAGAAGAAGAAGAAGAAGAAGAAGAAGAAGTAGAAGATGATGAAGATGAAGGAAGATGAAAGAGAACGAGAATGAAGAGATGAAAAAAAGAAAGGAGAAATGGAAAGGAAGAAAACAAGGAACACCAATTCAACTTTCTCTCTCTCTCTCTCTCTCTCTCATTTTTTTCTTTCATTTTTACTTTTTTTTTAGCTTTCTTCATAATGCATCACCCATTCTCGATCCCAGAGCTTTTTTTCATCCTGTCGAGCACGCACTCGTACGAGCAGAAACCTCATGAAACTGACTATGCCTACTATGCTACTTTGGGTGTAGGTAGGTACGCCTTCACGTCGACATTTTTAATTCAACCTTTCCCCCCTTCCTTTTTTCCTTCCTTCCTTCCTTCCTTCTCTTTATTTTCTTCTTTTTTTTTTTTTCGTCTTTTACTGTCCGGAAATCATCTTGTACCCCTTTCATTGTTCCACGAGAGGACGACTACCTTTTCTTTTTTTTTTTTTTTGTTGTTTCCTTCCTTCTCATGATTATTTCTTTTCTTTCGACTGTTAAACCTTTATTATTCGTACTGGCAATTATGTTAAATCTTTTATCATTTAATTAGATTTAAATTGATTGAGTTTAAATAATTACTTTAAATTGATATCAGAAAGAATCGTAAAAAATTGATTACTTAGAAATCTGGGGTTCATAGTTGGCATATTGCAATCAGAAAATTAATTGTAATGTAAAATCATGGTTAATCTATGAATTCTCAAAAAAGAATAGTAAAATATTTATTCTCAAAGAATATATTTATTTCAGAAATGAATACTTAATAGTTTTCTAGAACAAGTTGATATAAAAATACACTAATATAATAGTAATATATATATTGCTAAAAAATATATATTTATTTCAAAAAGAATATTCAATAGTACTATAGAACAATTTATAATAGTAATATACATATAATAGTAATAATATAATATATATATATTGCTAAAAAATATATATTTATTTCAAAAAGAATACTCAATAGTTCTATAGAACAATTTGATATAAAAATACCCGTTATAATATAATAGTAAAATATATATTTCCAAAAAATATATATTTATTTCAGAAATAAATACTAAATAATTTTGTAGAACAACTTGATATAAAAATACCCTAATATAATTCAATAGTTTCATGGAACAACTTTATATAAATATTACTTAATATAATAGTAAAATATATGATCCTAAAGAATATATATTTATTTAAAAACTGATTATACTCAATAGTTCTATGGAACAATTTGATATGAAAATTTCCTAATATAATAGTAAAACATATTTTCAAAAAGAACATCCTTTTATTCATCTTCTAAAATCAGTACTGAGTAGTTGTATGAGTTCTCATGACTGCATTGTCGGGGTTTACGAAGTCGCCATGTCGATCATTACTTGGATCACCGTAATTTGCTCGGTCGTTATCCTCACCACGAACAAAAACTCGTGTGGTCCGTCGTGCGGTCTGCTCGTGATGAGAATTATAAGGACCTCAAGTGGACCGGAGTGAACAAGAGAAACAGAGAGAAGAAGAGAAAAGGGATTGCTTGCTTGTTCACTCACTTACTCACTAACTCACTAACTCACTCACTAACTTACTCACTTTTACTCACTAAAACTTACGAACGAATGAACGAACAGAATGAAATGAGAAAAGAAAGATGGACAATAAGAATAGGAGAAGGATTTTCCCGAGGGATTAATCGAAAACTCATCGACTTCCTCGCAGTTTCCGATTTCTGATTGACAGACCAATGGGAGCTGACCTATGGGAATGCTCTTACGCAATTCCCAAAACGTTTTTCGTGTTTACGTCTATCGACTTTGATCTCGGTACAGGGATTTCATGCTCAAATGATTTTAACGTAAGATTTATATCC
The DNA here is from genome assembly GCF_001465965.1 of Polistes dominula. Next base: position 446,282 of record NW_015149042.1, on the reverse strand, counting down.
TGTGATAGATAATATTTTAGTTACCGATTCGTCAATTAATTTTCTTCAACTCAGTAATATATTTTATATGATTTCTTTCATTAATTGAATTTATTTAATTATTATAAAAATATCGATTAACATTGATCAAAGTAATTAGTATAAATATATTTTATTTTATATATATATATATATA
>NW_015149042.1:304081-446092 GCF_001465965.1 Polistes dominula | reverse complement strand
TATATATATATATATATATATATATTTTTATTTATTAAAATAGTTTTATACTATTTTAATACATAAACTTTATAATAGAATAATTATATTATTATAATATTTTATATTATACACATATAAAACAATATAATATAAAAAAAAATATTATAAAAAAATATATATAATAATTTATAATAATTTTTTTTTATTAATATTAATTAAATTATTAATAATGAATATTAATTTATACTCATTTTTATAATATATATATATATAATATATAAAAATAATATAATAGAATATAATAAATAAAATGTCAAATAAAATAAGCTATGGAATAAAAAGGGGCAAGAGTAAATCATAATAAAATAAAATAAAATAAAATTGAACGTTAATAAAAAGTGCAACGAATGAAAGTAACGACGTAATTATACGATGTAAGTTATGTACAATATAATAATACTTGTTAATGTACTTAAAATTACAAGGAAGACATTTTAACGAGTTTTATTTGGTAGAACGACACAAATAAAAAAAATAAAAAAAAAAAAAATAAAAGAAAAACAAGCAATTAGGATTAAAAAATACAAGAAATATAATAGAATACTATGAATTCTACTTGTCGTTGGCAAGTATAACCACTTGTCTTCGAGGTCGAGCTTCAATTCATTCCTTCAATAGAGAAACTCCTTCTCTCATTCCTTCTTATATTATTTCCTTTTGATTATCAAATGCAAAAATGGATAAAGGCCAACCGAAAGCTCCTTTCTCTCTTTCTCTCTCTCTCTCTCTCTCTCTCTCTCTCTGCTCACTTAAATAATTATTTCTTCTTACCAAGAAAAAGTACAGAAAAAGAAATATATATATATATAAATAAGTAGTCGATAATTGTACTCTAAGAGAACCTGCATTATTTTTCTTTTTCACTTTTTTTACTCTTTCCATTTCATTTTTTGTGTTTCCTTATTCTTCGAAATATAAGAGACACGAGAAGCTTTTGAATTTTTGTTCGACGAACAATGAAGGAAAACGAGTATTCTCTGAAAACATCGACTACCCTATCCTATTAATTCTTCTTTTTATTTTTTTAAATTCTCATCCTAATTGACAGTGAATTTCTGTTCAAACGAAATAACACAATGTAATAAAATAAAATAAAACATAAATGTGGTCTTATTGAAAATGTATTTTTAAAATGGCATTTAATTTTCTACAGTAAATGTAATTTTTTTTTTATTTTTTTTTTGTAAACAGGTACAATCGAAATATTCAAAAATCTAAGATGTATACAAGAAAATTTATTTGTTCGTTGATAATTGAGAGATGAACTTATTCGTAGTTTTTTTTTTTAAATGTCAAAAAGTTAAAAAAACGATGAAAAGAGAGTTATAAAAGTTCAAAAGTTGATGACGATTTTTTCAAACATCTTAGTTAGAGTTGCTGATAATGCTTTTCTGCCAGAGACACGTTACTCAAAGATTTCATCAAAAGTACATCGTTCGAGTCGAACAGTTAACTTTTCTGAATGAAACTTTGAAATCTTTAAGAAATTCTTTTTCGTGGTAAGAAAAAACGTGTGAAAGGTAGCGAAAAATTTTCTAAAAACTTTCACTCTAACTTATTTTTTTTTTTTTTTTACTATGAAAATTGTCAGAAAAATAGAACGAGGATAATCAATCGAAATAAATATGTTATTGAGTTGTAAAATTATCTCGTAAAGGAAATCCATCTTTTAAAATTAAAACTATTCAATATACATAGTTTGATGTATGTATATTTGAAATAAATAAAGTATAATATAATTTTGTGTTTTTGGAAATTAAATTTATTAGTAATAATATATATAATAATAATTTTATATTTTGTATATAATAAGATATTTAATAACAAAATTATTATTATTTATCTTAATACTTATTTATTATTATATATCTTATTATATATAAAATAATTACTATTTATCTTATAACTTATAATTATAATTAAATAATTATAATATATAAATAATTATATAATTAATAATAAAATTCATTGTAAATAATTGTGCACAATGATTTTCATTCAATTATTTTAAAGTTTAAATATTACAATTATTATTTTTGGTGATCTAAGCGTAACATAAATTTTGTATTACATTTAATTATATAAATTCGTTTATAGAGATTACTTGGAAATGTGAAAAGAAAAAGAAATGCCAACGTTTTATAAAATAGTACACATAGTTCAGAAAGTATAGAAGATAGTCCAGTATAAGAGAAAATTCGGACAGTAGAACGTTCAAGATAATGGAGGTTCTACTATATTCGATCTAGCAAAGTTTGAAGAACCATTCAATTTTCCAAAGTAGTTTTAAAAGTGGATTTCTTCGATTGGAATAGCACAAGACCAATTACTTAAAAGTTTCCTTTACTACAATCAAATATCTCTCTCATATACTTGAGAATCTTTTTCTTGGAGACTATCAACAAATAAAATTAAATAAAAACGTCTTAATCAAAGTTTCACAAATCATTTTATACGTATATATATAATAATACTAAATTTTTATTATCCACATTCTTCAAATTGTAATCACAAAATTTAATTATAAAAAAAAAAAAACATAAAAGTCCTTAACGAAAATTTTTATACAGAATATTATATAAATATTGTTCTAGTATAATTTTAAAATTTATTACAAATCTGAATACTATAATATCTTAAATTTTATACCAATTTAAATGTTTTTAATATTCAACCCTGTCAAAAATAATCCAATCAAAAATTCTAAAAACAAATGTAGACATTTTTACGTGCATATTTTACTAATAATTCTAATAGTCCGTCTACTAGAAATTTAAAAAAAAAGAGATAGAGAGAGAGAGGGTGAGGAGAAAGGAAGGGTAAAAAAAAAAGAAGAAAAAAAGTGTCTATTCGAGAGAGAAGACGAGCAGAAGTATCCAAAGAGGGTGCGTTTCGCGTAAGGGAGGTTTCTAGAGAATCTTAACGACGACAACACTTTGCCGGGTGGTTGTAGGGTCTCGAAGGGTGCTTTAGAAAGAGAGTTTCGAGGAAACGATGGGGTGGTTAGGAAGGACGAAAAGCTTCAACGTACTCGCACTCAACTTTCCATCCTCAACGTCTATTTTCTTCTCCCTCATTCGTATTTCTTCCTCTTTCATTTCAACTGCAAAGTCGTTGCGAGAAGTAACATGACATGGTAATGTAGGTCTGTCCCACTGAGAGAAACTAAACTAAAATATATCCCATAAACACACTACACCATGAATAATTATTAACTGTGATCATCGATTGAAATGTAAAATTCGATGTTCAAATAAAATAAAATTATTTGTAAAATATTAAATCTTAATCGAAGCTTAGCAAAAATAAAAATTATATTTTCTATTTAAATTTATATGTTACCATTAAATAAAATAATAAGAAACGATTTTCTATTTTTTATTTATTAAAATTTGTCATATTAATTTTTATTCCTATGCAAAAATATAAATTGCTTGTCACGATAATTTAAAATTTGATTTGAAATACATATATTATTTATATTTTATTACTAATTTAGGGATTTATTATATTTAGAGGTTATCTAAGTCTTGAAGTACTGTATGTTTTCAATAGATGGTGCTGTATTACAATTCAATTAATAACTAATCTTGCTTTTTATATTTTTTTGTGTGTTGTTATAATTTACTAAATAGTTTAGAATTATATTTAATCAACATTTTCTAACAGAACCATAGCAACGTCTGTGAACATCCTAGTATATATATATATATATATATATATACATATATAAGGTGTACACCTATATTTAACAACTCGACATAGTTAGCAACGTTTGACGACTCGCATTTGGTTTCAGCACGTCAATTATCACCCTAGAATTCGATTAATCGGCCCATCCGTCGTAGATGCCACCCTCCATCCGAATCTAATTCCGTAAAGTTTCAGATCTAAAAGCTTTGCCAAAGTCCTCTCTTCTTCCTCCCTTCTTCTATCCGATCGTGAAGGGTCCGGGTAGTTACTTTAAGTATCGGCCACGCGCGATTTCCCTTTTGACTTTGACGAAACGAGAAGAAGACTTCTTTTTTCTCCTTCCTGTCTCATTTATTTTACTAAAAAATGTCATTGATGAGAAGACAATAATACGATTTGATCACGATGTATTTTTATAATGAAATATAATTGGAAAATTTTCAAACAAAAATATATAATCAACGTAATATTACAATACAAATATTCACGAGCTAAGGAAAAACAATAAATTGACGAACGTTTTGAGAAAGAGAAAAATAAAAGAAAAAAAAAAAATGAAAAATGAAGATATTTTGCATGAGTAGTTTTAGTGGTCAATTACTACCCCAATTAAACTACCCCTTGAACGTTCTATTGAATAGAACCACCTAACAACCATTACGTTAATCTATTTATACTACTTGAACCGTACAAACCACTACCCATACCATACCCTTACACTACCTATCAACTACCTTTACATACGCATTTGGATTTTATTTAAACGTCGAACATACACGGGTGCTCTCTTTTCTTCCAATCAACAAAAGAATAATCACTTTTCAATCTCTAGTATACTTCTCGTTCGTGATTGCAAATCGATGAATCTTTTCAAAATACTATTTATGTTCAATGATGAATAAATAAGCTGTATTTTGTACGAAATTATCATTAACATGATTTATATTTTTATGAGAATTTAAGTAATACATTTTATTCTTAGTATAAAATACTCTATGTTGAAGCAGAAAGTATTTCTACACTGATAAATTTGAAATATAATATTTTGAAATTGTAGTTTATTAAGTAATTTTTTATTAACTTGATTAATAAGTTTATAAACTTATTTTATAATTATAGTATAATATAATAATTATTATATAATTATATAAATAAGAATACTTTTTACATCCACTGTATATTTTTACTGTAACCTAACATGTATCTTATTTTAATACACACACACACACATAAATCATTAATTTTTATAATAAATTATGATTCACATTTCATATATTTAAAAATAAACATTTTTGAATTGTTAAATTTTTATTTATAGCAACATTTGGAACAATACAACTTTGATAATAAAGAAAAATATGACGTTATTTTCATTTAATCTCTTGCCATGGAAACTCAATATGGGGAAAACCCAGATATCCAGATACATGGTGGCCTGGTAACCCCTTAACAATCTCCGTGCCAATCAAGAACGAGCCCTTAAATGCTTTAGGCTGTTTCGTTCCATGCCATTTCCCCTTTCCCCGATAGATAGTAATTTCAAACATCCCTATAAACGTTTAACGTACGCGATAGCTCGATACCAACCACCCCTGTCTATTCTCCAAAAGCTTTAAAGCTCTTCTAAACTTTCCGTTTATGTCATACTATTCTAAATCTTCTATCCCTTGTAAACGACCAATATTATAATAAATGTAGTATTCTAATAATTTATTATCGATCCAAAATATTATATTATAAATAAGACAAATCATTGTCGTTTCATTTATTTATCGAATAAAAAACGAATAAAATTATTTATTGAAACATCTATTTATGGTAATTATTAATTTAATTATTTAATTAATGTTGTTTTTTGATAAAATAAATGGAATTTGATATTTATATTTTGTATAAATATAATTTTATAATTATATTTACATAATATGTGTATTACATATTATATGTAATTTAATATTATGATATAAATATATTTATTCATTTATATTATATAGTATTTATATAATGTAATACTTATTTATATATTTATTAATAATATATTATTTTTAATATATTATATTAATAAAATAATAAATGTAAATATAATATAATTATATAATTAAAAAAAATATATATAAAATAATTATATATATTTAATTATAATTATATTTCAATATAAATTATATTTATACAAATATAAACTACAGATACTTTGAACACAGAATTAGCTAGTCATTGAACGCAAACTATACCTTGCGCAATTAGCTGAGGCTACGGAGTGCAAAGTGTGTTAATTAATAAAATTAGATTACAATTCCACACAATGTTTTAATAGTACCTATAAACTTTGTTTAATATTTCATTATCTATATATCAAAATTAAATTTCTTTAAATTCTATATTTTCAATCAAATAATAAATATCAATACTTACAAAAATTACAAATTAAATTTCTCTTGTGAATTGAATTCAACGTGAAGATAACTCATATACGTAATATCATACATACATATATATTCTAAAGTAAGTTTAAAATCATCTGAATATTCGAGATATAAGATGATGAATAAATAAAGTACGTCGTGCGAATTTTGGATGATCGGGAATAGATTTGGTAGTAAGAGTTTAAAATATTCATGTTAGGTTTTCTCTCTCTCTCTCTTTCTTCCATTCCCCCTTTAAACCCCCTTTTCTTCCAGCCTCCCCCGCTCTTACACCTTTAGTCTTCGTTTATCTCCCTTTTACCCGTGAAACGACGAGCCGTTAGTGGAATAAGCGATAAGCATTACGTTAAGTTCTAATGAATTTCACAGCTAATTTTAGCACGGAACTCGTCTTACCCTGTGGAAGTACTCTCTCATTATCGCGAAAGCCGACGCCTTCTCGCGGGGAAAATTATAGTACTAATCCGTTGAAACATGCATAAAAGCCAAGGTATTAGCTTTAGCCCATTCTTTATCTCTCTTTCTCTTTCTTTCACTCTCACTCTCACTCTCACACTTATTCTTATTTGGAATTTCTTTATACCATTTTATTTTCTCTTTTTGTTGTTTTTATTTTTACTAACATCTACTCACCATTATCTATACCTTAAAATGTACCACTAGTTTATCCAACTGTTTGCAACAATTGTTTGCAACAAATGTTATTTGTTAAAAGATTGTTAATATAAATATAAGTATTACTAAATATTATTAATCATACTTTTCTATGAATTATTTTAAGCTATTGTGTAAAAATACTAGAATTGGTAAAGAAGTTTATACAATAAATATTACATTTTAAAGTAATATCATCTCGATATTGATATTTAAATTATATTTGTTTCTACCAATAATTATTTTGTAAAAATGACAAATAAAAAATAACAAGATATTTCGTTAAGAAAAAAAAAAAGAAAGTTAATCAAGTTTATTCTAATTTATTCAAACTCCTTTGAACATTTTTTGATCAAGTAAATTTGATAAGTAAACACGTAACACACTTGACGTTTTAAAACGAAGAATAAAGTGAAATGAAATTCAAATAAAATAATAATAAAAAAAAAAAAAAAACATTTCGTGTAAGTTCTCTTATCGTTGGTAGTGAAGAAAGTTATCTTCTTTTTTGTGTTCGGTCTTTTATTTTTTGGAAAAGAAAAAGTAAGAAACCGCACGTGGAACTGCGGTGAACCGAGACAAGAGGTTGAACGTACCCTCGTCGTTGTCATACTTTTACAGTTCTCTACACTCTTATAAAAAGGCACACATATTCGCGTATGTACCACGTTTAAAACCACCTTAGGTTCGGCCGATTCTAGAAATAGCAATGTGTTTTCCACCGGAGGGGATCGAACCCGCGACCTTAAGCTTTACACGCACCGACCAGAAATATTTTTAGAAAGTCAACTAAAAAAAAAAAAGATGTAAGATCTACACCCCTCCTACCCCTTTACTCTTTTCTTTATACCCCTTTCCTTCCTTTCATTCTCCAACACCTCCTTCAATTTTTATTTTTTATTTTTTTTTATTCCCCAAAAGCAGTCAAGGAAGACTTGATGCTCAAATTAATTATTTCAATGTTTTATTATTTATGCAGTTTCATCTGTGAATTATTTATTTTCTAGTTTGTTCGTTCATTTTTTAAGATATTATCTATATATTTTTTATTTGGTCAATAATAGTTACCTACAATACTTTTTATAATTTTTACTTAAGGTATTTCAAGTGAGAAAGGATAAAACTTTATTATACTATTATATTAAATAATTATTTATTAATTATAATTATAATTTTATAAATAATAAATTTATAATAATAATAATAATAATAATTAAATTATTTGTCAAATAGAAAAAATAAAAGATACAATTAAAAACTAATAATCCCATACATTTAATGAAAAAAAAAAAAAATAATTATATATTATATTTAAAAATTTAAATATGATTAATGTAATTAATATTAAAATGGTAAAAGTAATAAAGTTTCATTGAAATATAATGAATATCAAATTTATATAATAAACAAATGCATATATTATTAATCGAAAAAAGTAAAAAGAAATCAAATCCATCGACAGATTTGATTCTTATTAAATGAAAAAAATAAACAAATGAAAACTGAATCAATTCATTGGAATAAGAAGAAGAGCAAAAATAAAAAATCAAATTATTAAATATGTATGAATCCTTTTCTCATTTTTACGTACACCAGAAAGTACACGCATTCTACTCTTTTTTCTTATTCATAGTTTAAAACGAAAAGAAAGATATTTATAACGACGGAGGTCACGATTTTCTTATGCAAAATCCTTCGACTTTCGGGACAAGAAGGACTCTTTAGAAAAAGGGAGGAATTGCTGAGAGTAAAGCTGGACGATAATAGAAAACTCGAAGGATGTTGATCGAAGCATCTCCTCCATCTTAGCGTTTCTGCCTTATCTCGTTTTTGCTTACTCGTCGTCATTCAGTAAAAAACTTTCTTACATTTTGTTCTCACTATCTCTCTCTCTCTCTCTTTCTCTCTTTCTTACTTACTTACTTTTTAACTCTTATCGCATCTATCCATCTTTATCATCCCTTTTACTAGCATGCATTTTAATATGCACTCTCACGGACTCAATTCCGATTCTGATTTATAAACAAATCACGCTTTTATTCAAATATATATATATATTTCTTTCTTTCGCATAAGCCACCACCGTTATTCGGAATAACTTCTTCGAACAAACCCCCTACCCCTTCATCACACTTTTCTCACGCCTAGCTTTTACTTTCCTTTCCTTTCCTTTCCTTCCTTCCTTCCTTCCTTCCTTCTATCCATCCATTCTTTTCCTTTTCCTTCCCCCGTTGAAGTCATCCCTCGTGCGTAACAACACCCTTTCTCACTCTAACTCTCACTCTTTCTAACTTACTACTATTTCTATATCTATATCCTTTACGGAACCCTTAAGGTCCATACTACTACTACCGTAAGTCCTCTCTGTCCTCCCTTCCCTTCTTCCTACCACCATCCTCATCGTTCCCAATCTGGCACGAATTTGCATGAAACCCTTTTCTCGACGACCGACGCTTGTTATGACCGAAAACTCTATAGAACCATCTTACCCTCTCTCTCTCTCTCTCTATTTCTCTTTCGTTCTCTCATTCGAGCGTCAGATGAAATATTCATTTAATTATGACTGATTAAAATATAGATAGCTACGTTACGTGCTGCATTACACTCGGACGAACAATGTTCTCCCTTCAAGATTTCTCATCTTTCTCTCACTCTCTCTCATTCTCTCTCAATCTTATTCTGTCTAAACTGAGATATCTGTCTTTCTCAATCCTTGTATCAATCTATTTGTTGGTATCCTTCTCGCACGAATTATCAGCTTTCGTAGGTTGTTCTCTATTCAGACACGATTCCACTCTCGTGACTTAGCATTTACCTAGGGAGGAAGGAAGAAAGATAGAGGGACCACCGCTTGCGACGGCTAATTGTCCGTAAGCAGGCAGCCAAGGTACCACCACCACCACCACCATCACCATCACCACCATCACCTTCCTCCTCCTACTTCTCTCTTCCCTGTACTACAAATTGCCGTGAGTCGACTTGTCTTTATCACGAACGATTTCGCAGTTACCGTCATAAATATTTCAACGAATTTACTACCCACGTTCCCCCTTCTTCCTTCTACTTCTTCTTCTTCTTCTTCTTCTTCTTTCGTTCACTTTCATCTATCTTAACTTTATCATCCTATCTTTTCTTATGATAACTTATACACACAAAAAAGGGGAAGAAATTTCTTTGTGTTCTGTGTTCTCTTTTGGAAAAAAAAAAAATAAATAGAAATGATGGATGAGAGATTAAATTTTTCACAATTACTTGTGAAAGTTATTTTGAAATTTGAATTATATTTATTACTTAAATTAATTTATTAATAATAATAATAAATTATATATAAAATTATATATAAAATAATTATATATAGATTACATATAAAAATAATATAAGAGAATAAAATATTTATATATAAATATAATATAAATATAATATAAAATAAATATAATTATAAAAATAATAATATATATATATATTATATAAATAATATAATAAATAATAAATTAAATGTGAACTAAATAATTTGTAACCCATTCGATATAAAAGACTACGATTAAAAATAAAGTTTTCTTGTCATTCATATTGGAATTTTTTTTCTTTTATTTTTTTTTTTTGATCGAAGGAATATATTATTATATATCAAAGAATATTCTTACACATTGCTAATGTTTCACGAACAATATTATTTTAAATTATACATTAATAATAATAATTGTAACATTGAAAAGTTTCAATTAACTCGTTTGTTTTTTCTTTTTCTTCTTCTTTTTTTTTTTTTTTTTTTACGCCACCCAAGTTGATACTCGATGTTAAAAATATTTAAATACATTGGTAAGACGTTGAATATAATTAATGACAGCTACTTACCCTCCGGAAGTAGTAACGAGTTAAAGAAAGTTACTAACAAAATGACACTGACTAGACAAACGATGTTATATACTTTTCCGAGCTGTCTGAAAAAGATGTTAGAGAAGAGTTATCGATATCTCGCAGCTGAAATAGTCCAAATTCGATTATATTCATCTACAGTATAGTAATACAACAGAAAAGGGGGTTCTAAACGTATACATAAATACATACAAATATATCTACTACGATAAAAAAAATATACGTAGTGCCACCAAATTCATAAAAATTCAATGTGGGGGTGTCACATCGAATGGATTTTAAAACGCAAAGAAAAAAAAAACGAAGAGGATGGTAATCTACAAAAATAATATAAATATTAATTATAATTAATTTATAATTAATAATATAATTTGTAATATAATAAAAAAAAAAAAAACAAGACAAGTAAAATAGTGGTACTCGAGTATTCGTCGTAAGATAAATGATTCAAATTTTAAATCGCATAGCTTAAAAGAACTAGAAGAAAAGAAAATAGACAAAATTCTATAGTAATTTGCAAATAGTTTGACACTGTAATAAAAAAATAATATTAGGATTAAAAATATACTATACTAATATTTAATATCAAAATACTATTATCAATGTAACATATTTCTAGCTTTCATTATTTTACAATTTGCAAAACTAAAGTAATCAATGACAAATAAGAAATAATAATTATTATATTATAACAATATAATAATATAATAGATTAATTATTAATTATTTTATTTAACTATATAATATAATAATTAATATATTAATAATAATTATTATTATATTGATACTGCATGCAACAAAAATTCTTCATTAAAACACGGATAAACAATTTAATAGAAAAATTGCAGATAAAATACTAAGTCAGGTGTAAAAAGTATTTGATATATACGTATACATATATCTACACCTATTATCGTTTTCGAAAAAGAACAATAAGTAATAAAAACAAAAAAACAAAAAGAAATCATGATAAAATGATAAAATCACGTAGAAAAAGAGAGATCTATATGAAGAGAAACTGGTGGTATAGTGTTCGCTAATAAGAAGATAATAATAATGGACGGGTCGCGCATCGGTACTGAGGGGTATGGGAGTGGCACCATTAATATCCACTCAGGCTCCACTTGACAATTACATAAATATATCCCTAAGGGCTTCGCGGTGGATCTAGGGTGGTAATCCTTAGCCGCCAGTTGGCACTCCCTAATTAACTATTCTTCATTAATATCACTTTACCATCTCTCTCTTTTTCTTTCTCTCTCTCTCTCTCTTTCTCTCAATGTGTATGTGTCTGTGTGTACGTGTGCATGTGTCTTTCTCTGTTTCTCTTTCGATTTATCGTAGGAAGGAGTCTCACGCCTCGAATTTCTTCGTCTTTTTCATCTAACCGTAATCACTCAAACAGACAACAACCAAGCTTTCGTTAAAGTAACACCTGCGTACATGAGAGGAAAGAGAATGAACTTACTAACTTATGCATAAAATTATCTGTCAGTCCTTTGAGTGTGTTTCCTTTTTTTTCGTTTTTTTTCTTTTTATAAAGATACTAGGATTCTCTACCAACACGTTGCTGTGACTTTGGTTCTGTTAGTAACCGTTAAAATACCAATTGTATGCTTTCCAACGGAAGATTACAAAGACATTCTAGCTATGTAAAGAAACGTGACAATAAATTTCCAGAAATCTTTTATTATCTCATGGAAAAAAAGAAAGTTAATGAAATAATATAATATAACCTCTTGGAAGATATGTACTTTAAAATTTAGTTTATAAAAATTGATTAAAAAGCACCCCAACGAAACTCGGTGTGTAAAATGTAAAGAAAAAAAAAAAAGAAAAAAAACAGAAAGGGGTGATAAAAAGTGTGGAGAGGAGAATGACGTCACGAGAGAAAGAGAAAAAGAAGATCTTCCTTTCGATGAGAAATAACCCTTTCTCGCATAAGGGTTGCGAATTAGCAGGAGCTTCTCCGTGCCTGTCAAGCGAAGCTACACAGCCAACAAAATCCACCCTCCTCCCCTGTACTTCTTCTTCTTCTCATTTCTCCACCCCAATAATTTTTTTCTCTCGCACAAACCCCCTTTTCCCCTACCCTTTCCGCCATCTTTAAATTACTCTGGATTAGGCTATGCGTGCATTTTACGAGCGAGAGAACGACACAACTTTTTTAATAGCTCTGCTACGATAACAACACAGCAACCCAGTTGTAGTTGTAGTAGTAGTAGTAGTAGTAGTAGTACTAGGTACAGCCTTTTATAAAGCCCTTTTTTGCATTTTCAGAGTACGGGACCATTTGGAGCGTCGCTCAACTCTTCAAATTTATCGCTATCATCCCTTCCGTGGACGGATTCGGACCGGTTGGCTAATAATAAAATCCTACGTTCCTAAAGTATAATCGAGCTTATCCCATGACACGATGCCACTACCGTTGCTACCGTACTACGTACAATAAATATACATTTATATGTATTTTAGGTATACCTATAACTCATATGCACTAACAAACACGCGTGCATTTACCTTTCTATGAAAAGGTACGAATAACCAAACGAGTTTATTTTCTTTTTGTTGTTTTTGTACAAAGTCGTATTTTAATTCGTGACTAAACACCCGAAATAATATAATGAAATTTTTCTTATTAATCTTTGATTCTCTCTGATCAAAAATCGTAATGAAAAATTTAAGCGTTATTTTTTTTCCCTTTTTTATTTATACGCATTTTCCCCCCCTTAAAAAGTAGAAGAGTCTTACTTAGGATTTTCCTTTTTAAGCGTAAGTCTTAAAGCGGAAATGGCTTCAGGATTACGAGAAAAAGATTCGTTCGATCCGAGTAATCCTCGCGGTAAAAGAACGGTGCTCGTCTCGACGAGAATAAAAAGGGGAAAAGGGAGAGAGAGAAGGAGAAAGACTTTGAAACGACTTCTGTCTTGAGCAAGGTGATAACTTTGTACGCAGGTGGCATCCTTTCCACTAGCTCACTTTAAAACCACTCCAGTTCAATCCCTCTAATTTTTAGCTCGAAGACAACGCTTTTCTTGAATGAATTACTACTTATTGCGCCCATTGTATTCTAAAACCTTACCTTAAAACTAAGCCGATTTGTTATCTTCAAAAAAAAAAAAAAAAAAAGAAAAGAAAAAGGCAACTTAGACAGAAGAAAATATGTAATACTTGTATATCTTTATACATCAAAATTCATTATCACAATGTTTGTGTGATTTTTTTTCAACTTAGAATATAGGATAGCTTTTATCTTGATTATTTTTAATTTTTATGGCTAGTTTAAGGATTTGTTACATTTAGAGGTTATCTAGGTCTCTAGGTTTTATAAGTTTTCAACAGATAATGGTGTATTCCAATTCAAATTATAACTAACTTTACTTTTTATATTTTTTTGTGTATTATTATTTTATGTATTTAATTGTAATTGTAGTATTATTTTGTGTGTTGTTATAATTTACTTAATAGTTTAGTAAATTATATTTGATAAGAATTATATATTAAATCAATATTTTATAGCAAAACCACAGAGTAACGAGTGGCAGCATCCTAATATATATATATATATATATATATTTGTTTTAAATGCAAATAGTTTGATAAAATTATTTAACTACCACGTATACTAATTTGACAAAATGTATCTTTGATTAATTTATGAAGAATATTTGTCATAGAGAAATGTAGCTTTCAGTTTAATAAATAAAATCCAATATTTCCAATAACTTGACAATAATAATATTAAAATAATATAAGATCAATATAATTATATTGGAAATAAAGAAAATGTTACAATAAAATAAAAAAATAAAAAAAGGAAAATGAGATCAACCAAATATAGATGAAAATAAAAAGAAATATTGAATAAGATGAAGAAGAAAAAGAAAAAGATGATGATGAAAAATATGATACAACAATCGTAGACTTTGATAGATGTAAACGTTTTCATTAGTAAAAGAATCTTTTGAAAACGCTTGAAATCTAAAATAGAATAACCCTTATACAACGTGGGTATAATTTATAGATAGCGAGAGAAGACAAGTTCGAAAGAGGAAACGAGCGTGGAAGAAAAGCATCTCTCAACGGCATATCGTTTTGAATTCCTTCAACGTTCGGAGAAAAATAGTTAGCCTTTTCTCTCTCTTTCTCTCTCTCTCTCTCTCTCTCTCGGTCGAGCGAGATTTTTCAAAGGTGCTCCTAACGTTAATGCCAACGCATAAATATTACCATGACCCGAAAAGGGCGGACGGGTGCTACCGACGAGACACATTGAGATCTTTCTCTCTCTCTCTCTCTCTCTTTCGTTCGTAATTAGCGCAAGCCCATGGAATTCTACGATGGAAATCGCGCATATCTTGAGAAATTGGATTTCATGGTTTATATTTAGCTAACACATCGGTTCTGTGGAAAACTCTATATACGAACGTGTACATATATATATAAATGTACATATGTGTATAGGTAAAACGTACGAGAATATAACACGCAAGTTTGTACGTAAAAATTAGGTCTCTTATTGTGTCTATCATTACCAGAACTTACTCACTTTTACCCCCATAACCCTGTTTTTTTTTCTCTGATAATAAACCATTTGAACCACTTCGTTCATTTACTTATTCTCTTATTTCTTCGTTACTCTGTCTCGCCTTTTGCTCATTCAAAAGATTCTTCTCCTTATTCCATTCTTTTTTCTTTACTTTGGATTCGTTCATGCCAGAAGATGAAATAAGTAAAATAAGAAAATATCAGAAGTAAGAGGAATATAAAAGGTGACCATAATTTACGATACCGTTTTCACGATCGTACGAGTGAGATACGTGAAGATGCTTCTGGCAAGAGATAAGGAATTGTAGGAGTAGGATGATGAAGGGGGGAAAGGGGGAAGGGGTAGGGGGGGGGGGTGAAATAATACAACCGTTAAGATAAATTAAAAAAGGAAGCAGATAAATTAGCAAAAGATACGCGTAGTATTTATTTTGTCTAACATCGAAAAGTTTGATCGCATAATCAAAAGTGCTTATAGGGTTGATAAATTTGTTAGTTTTTTTTTTTTTTTTAATTAATTAATCGAATGGTACGCTTATTTAACAAACAATCGAAGAGTTTAAAAATGTTGAAGAAATGATATTCAACGAACCGCAGGCTAATTTTAATTAGTTATTCTCGTGGGAGTCTTTTTCCAATTCATTCTTTTCTTTTCTTTTTATTTATTTTTTTTTTTATTGTAGACCCTTCGCGTTATATTCTTTTCTTTCGTGATGCTTTATATATGAGAGAAAGAAAGAAAGAAAAAAAATGTTAAAGAAAAAGATGCTATCTCTGTTTGGCAGGGAGTTAAGAAATTACGGATTAGTCAAAGGAAGCAACCCTCTCTCACCGACTATGCGTAGTCGGCGTTCTTATTTTCAACCCCATCTTCAACGAACTACCTTCAAAGTCCTTCACCCTATCCTCCCCTTTAGCCTCCCTCCATCCTCTCACGCGTTTTTCATCCCTCTCTTACTCTTTTTCTTGAGAGGATATAATCGTTACAATGAAGAAAACTCTTTCTCATTAAAAAAAAATTGCCAACCGAAGCACGTTCCAGAATATTTCTTTTTTTGCCTTTTATTCTTTTTTCTTTTTTTTTTTTTGGTCATCGAGCTCTGTTCAAGTTCCTATTGTTGTCTTTTAACAATAAGGGAAAAAGAAATATATATATATCTTATTGTACGACGAGAGAGAATGAACTATTCTTCGTTGGAAAATTTAATTAACAAATATTGAGTTTTCTTTGAAATATTTAAAAAAAAAAATTGATATAAATTCTTTGTAATGTACAGTCATTTTTATTTTGTCGTGTTTGTTGTAATTTTATTATTTTAATGGAAGGAAAAATAAATTAACGTGTAATATATTTATTAATAGCAAACATATATGATATAAAAAAATATAGTTGGAATATAGAAAATGAAAAAATAATAATATGATAATAAAATAATAAAAGTAATGTTAAAATTGCAACGAAATAAAATACTACCTAGTTGTAATTAAAAAATAAAATACTACGTAATTATAATTAAAAAATAAAATACTACATATTTGTAATTAAAAAAGAAAATAGCTTATATTATGAGATTTATAAAATTAGAAATAAGTGTGTGTATACACTTAAATAAAGAATAAAATAGAGAGAGAGAGAGAGAGAGAGAGAGAGAGAGAGAGGGAGGATAGATGAAGAAGAATAAGAAAAATATACACCGTTGACGTTAAAACGAAGCCGACGAAAACTCAAGCAACCTATTTCTAGGAAAGAAATACACCAAAAAGAAGAAAAAAAAGAAGAAGAAATAGAACCGCTTATATTTTCCCTGTGTCACTATATTTATACACCAAGATAATCCATCGTCATCATAGAGAATGTGTGTGTGAGAAAAGAAAATTGGTGGGAATAGGTTTAGAAAAAGGGAATTTAAATCCTTCTAACACAGAATAACCCTGTATAAACAAATTAGTAGGTGGCTAGAAGCGTGCTCTAGATATGCGATGGTTTTTCAGTAGTGGCTAACACACACATACATGCTCGTTGAACTTCATCATAGTCATCAATCATTCCTATTCCTGTTGAAAGTACCCCCCCAATGTCCTTTGACCTTTTTCATCGAACAAACGTGCCCTAACCGAATATTTTTCTATCATTTCTATTTTTTTTTTCCATTAACTATTTAATCTATTTTGAGGATTAACCATAAGTTTCATAATTTGCGGTATGTTACGTTTTTTATTTTTTTTATTTTTCGATTTTCTTTTTGATTGACGTACTATTCAAATTGTTTAATAATTAATATTGTTACCTATATATAGTATTCAGCATTTAAATATAATATAACACATATACAATAGTATTTTTTGTCTAAACAAAATGATAAATTATTTTAAATGACTTAAAATTCTGTGTTAGATTTAAAATAATGACATTCCTAACAAATTATCATATATAAGTGTTTCAAACTATCACGTAATTATCAGTTGCATGATATCTAATTGTTAATTAAAAAGCAATGAAACCAAATTAAGAAACAAATTGTTCAGACTTCTTTTTCCTTTACGTTGTATCGTAAACGTCAAGTATAATATCACAAATCAAATCTTACATACATACATACATACATACATACATACATACATACATACATACATATGAATATATATGAATGTATATCTGTTTTAAAAGGCTAACGTGGCGAATAAAACTTACGATTCCCTATTATATTTCGAATATTCCTTTTTCTCGAAAAGGAAGGAAGACGAGGAAAGCTTGACGTTATCTACCCCAGTTTCCGGTTACGCATCAAATAAAAAAGAAAGAGAGAATGAGATAAAAGGAATGAATGAGAGAGAGAGAGAGAGAGAGAGAGAGAGATGAGAGTTTTGAAACCACTGACTCGTCGTCGTCGTAGTCGTCGTTTGACGTCGTCGTTTGACGTTGGCGACGTCGGGGAGGTCGGGGACGTCAGGAGGGGTGACAGCAACAGTGACAGCATCTTCCGACACTGATTAATGATGAACACAGTCAACGGTTAATGTCGCAGGGTGCGTAACTTTTCTTTCTCTTTCATTTTTTCTTTTTCGCTTTATTCTTCCTTTTCTATCTCACTCGTTCCCCCTTTTGCCATTTTTCAATCAGGTTTCACCCTACTTTGCACGAGCACAACGATGCATCCGAAAATTGTTAACAGCCAGGCACGCATCCTACTACGCGAGCTCAATCTGCTTTATTAAATCCATGTATACTAGTATCGGTCGTTAACTTGGAATAAACTTTGACATTAAACATAAGGCGACACCCTAGGGTGTTAGGTATTTTCTATCGTATATTTTAAGCTGTGTCATTTTTCGATCAAATTAACTATTTCAAATACAAGTGTCTGATCGATTACATCGGTGATAGAGTAGTAAAGTATTATAAATTTGTAGATGTATTAATAAGTTGTTCAACACCTTCCTTTATCGATACTTTAAAGTATTACATAATTTGATTTAAAATAATTAAATAATAAAATAAAATTTAGTATTATTATCTATACGTCAAAGTTATGCGATTAATTTTTCTTCTAAAGGATTCACTAAAATTTGTTATTTAATAAATAACTAATAAAAACTTTATTCGTCATTCTTATTAATCATCGATCAAATAATATTACTTGAAAAATAAGTTTAATCTTTCTTTTTAGAACGGATTCATTTGTTAATACTATTTAGATCAATAAATCGTTATCGGGCTATGAATACTTTAAAACGTTTAACTTTACTCATTATTCTTATTCTACTTCTTTAATCAAAAAACTTCGATGGAAAGTTCTTCGGTTTAATATCTCTTAAACCACGAACTGGATAATTTAAAGTTCGATGACTAGTACATTTATCGAGAGAAAAGATTCAAGAATCCCTTATTCGTTGAATGCCACGAAGTTGACCAAGGATCTTCAATAAATTAGGAGGAAGCTTTCAAGATGACTCCTACATTAAGGAACTCGAAACTCGACAAATGCAAATCCATTTTCTCTTACTTACTTTCTTTATCATTCCCCGAGTTTTTCACTCCCTTCCCCGCCCCCTCCACATTTAATCGACATCGCCGGAAATATCCGTTTAAGCGATGCTCTGGTATTTATATTGGCGATAAACGACAGAACTGCATATTAAAATATGCAAATTGACTAGATAAAAATTCGGCTGTGCTACCAACCCCAGGAATGGTGTGTTACGGGGTGGCAGGGGTTACTTTCGAAGCTTTAAACGGAACGTTGCTGAGCTATGGAGATTTTAGAAAAGAGAGGGGTGTTATATATCTATCTTTTTCATTCTCATACCTCTTGTTCACTTCCTACTATGTTGTTGCAAACCATACAAGGGTTGTACACTACGTTTTACTAGCAGCTATGATCGAACGAAGAGGGGAAATAACGCACATAGGAGTGATATGTCGATGCGAACGATTTCGATGTTGTTGTACACTTCGGTCAACGTGTTACCACTACCACCAACCATCACACCATAACACCATCACCACCATCAACCCATCATAGTCGTCCCTCGTTCGCAAACTCCCAAAACCACGGGGTATTACTACACGTTTTGCTGTATCGACATAAATTTCTCCCCATGCTTTTGTCAAAAAGAATAAAAACTAAATATTTAACTAAAAAAAATAACCAACGCGATTATTACTAACCTAACAGCGGGCAGTAAATCTTTTTTATAAATAAAAATTCAGTGTTATATTATTGATGTCGAATGAAGTTCGAAATTACTGAACCGATTTTAATAAAATCTTTTCTATTTTGTGTATTTTTGTTCAACTTAGAATGTAGGATAGTTTTTATCTCGATTATTTTTTGTTTTTTATTACTAAATTAAAGGATTTTTTATTTAAATATTATCTTTAGGTACTGCAAGTTTTCAATAGATGGAACTGTATTACAATTCAGCTAATAACTAACCTTACTTTTTCTATTTTTGTGTGTATTATTATTTTATGTATTCCATTATTAATTGTGGTATTATTTTGTGTGTTGTTATAATTTAATAAATAGTTTAGAATTATATTAAATCAATATTTTATAACAAAACCATAGTAACGAGTGGCCTGAGAGCATCCTAGTATATTAATAAAAACGAAAACATAAAGTTTCTTCTAAATGGTTAAAGTTATTTCTAAATGGAAGAAAAACAAAAAGAATAAGATTATTTTTTGATAAGAATAATTAACATTTTGACCTCTCACTCTCTTTTCTCTTTCTTTCTCTCTCATTCATCGTTCGATCCATAAATGGTCTCAACAACGTAAATCCTACTGATTCGTTCAAGACACGATGTACTTTTCTTCGATTTCACAATAATCGCGTGTGCGAATGACGATCATCGGTAGGCTTCGTAAATATCAAACCATTTCTTCGAATCGTTATAACCATTTGCAATAACTCGATGTTTCGCGCTGATCCGACCGAGATTATTTCTCTCCTTTCCTCCGTTTCACCCCCCTCTCCTATCCAACTTCTCTCATTCTCTCTGTATATGTGCGTGTGTTTTTTCTTCTTTTACTTTCTCTTTCTTCCTTTTTCTCATTCTCGTTTATGTATTTTTTAAGCCGTATTTCTCATACTCGTTGACATCGTGGGTGCGTTTCTTCTACGGGGTCATTCAACATTAACGCACACAAACACACACACACACACACACACACAAGTTAAGATTGTTCATTGTTAAACGATCGATAATGTCGCTGTCACAAATTTTCCTATCGCGAACACAATACCAGGGAGCTTTCACAATTTCGTCACCTCGATCTACCGGCAAACGATCGACCGCGATACCTTCGGAGTTTCCAGACGTCCTTCGAGCGTTCCCCATGCTGATAGATTATGTACCATAATCCTCTCTGTGTACATTATGCACATATATGCATGCATATATGTACATATGTACGTGCAAATATATTTATCTATCTTTTTTCTCTCTCTTTCGGTATTTTTTCTTTTATTTTTTTTATTTTTATATTCAACATGCGTGACAGAAG
Source organism: Polistes dominula (assembly GCF_001465965.1). The sequence goes on along the minus strand of NW_015149042.1, from coordinate 424,846 downwards.
TATAATCGACTACTTGCATTATGCTAGAAGCAATCATAAAACAGAATACAGTACGTTAACATCGATTTATGAAACTACGACGAATACCATTTTCCCATTAAATCGTTTTTTTTTCTTTTTTAATTTCTTATAAATAACAAGAAAAAGAATAGTAAAAAAGAAGAAGATTAAGAGATAGAACAAAAAACAATAGTGATTCCAATTCATTAGAGCTCGTAATACTTCGCCTTACTCTTTCTTTCATTCATTCTTTCTTTCTTTCTTTCTGTCTTTCTTTCTTTCTTTCTTTCTACCATTTCTATATTTCCTATCTTCGCGCCTCCTTTCGAAGCAATCTTAATTTATAGTCCAATTAGTAAGTAAGTTAATTATGGCATACAAATGGTTGAATATATTCTAGTATGCACGAACGCTATTTTAATAAAGTTCTCTTAGAATAACACGGTACACGGTACTTAGAACGCAACTCGGTCGTTAACGTTCAACACGGATTTACGTAGGAAGTCGTATTTTTATTCGAATCTATCAATAAACGCATTTATTCTATTTTCTGCATACATACATACATACATACGTACATACATACATACATACATACGTACGTATCTATATACGTATGTATGAGTGAATGAGCGAGTGAATGTAAAACAAATAGAATTAAAAAAAATAAAACAGAGAGAAAGAGAGAGAAAGATAGTACGTTTTCACCAAGCAGTGAACTCTCTTTTACCTGTAAACTCGTGCACGGTTTGGTGGTAAGTTAAACCCGAACCGAAGTAGTCGAAGTGAACGAACTATTGCAAATGCACGCGATAAAGTAGATGGACTGGCAAAATACGCGTAGGTGTTTTCAGCGTCACAAAATAATGATGACCGAAGTCGGCAAACGGTTTCACCGTTAAGTACCAACCGGTTCTCTTCCCCCAACTACCGTCCTCCTCCTCCTCCTCCTCCACCTCTCGTAACGTTATTTACTTGAACGTCCGGAACACCGTTCCGGACAATTCTTCTATCTTTCTATCTCTTTCTCTCTTTCTACTATATCACATTTCCCTTCTTTTAATTTCTGTCTTGTTTTATTTATTACGATATTACACTTTTCTATTATTTGCATATTTGATTTTTTTCATTTTTATTTTTTTTTGTCCCACGTTATATTATATTTAATATTTTTAGAATGTAATAATAAAGGTATTACAATATATCTATATTTTTATGTGAAATGTTATATCAATTGGTTTATTATTTTTTTAATTCAATTTAATTCGTCAGAGATATTATATTCATCGTCATCCTAAAAAGCAAAAACAGATAAACTGTTACTTCAATTTACTTTTCCCTATTTACTCCATTAAATATTTTTATACTTTATTCTCGAAATGATTAAAACTTTTAGTTTTACAGAAAGACTTTATTAAAGATTGATTAAGTAGAATGAGGAAAAAAATAAAAGGAGACCGAATGTAACAGCAGAGAAACTTCATTTTAAAACCACTAGACGCTTTTGCTAAAGATAAAATGAATAACGAAAGCCACTTATTATATATACACATGCACAAATGCATACATTCATAGATACATATGTACTTAGAGATATATGTAAACGTATGAACGGGAGCATAAATTATATAACCATAGTCGCTATTCATCCGAGCATCCATTTTGCGGTGAACGCAGCACCGAGAGAACTCGGCCGACCCTTTCAACCTCCTAACTCCCCCTTAATTCCCCCGTTCATCCCCTCTGCCACCCCATTACTCTCTTTCTCTCTTCCTTCATTCTACTACTCGCAAGCTAATATTCAATTCCGCATAGTCTCGTAAACTCCGTTTCTGTTACTAATACTACTACTATTACTATTATTACAACTACAATTGCAAAGTTCGTGGAACGTGCACGACCGAAGACTGACGATGATGACGATGACGATGACGATGACTACTATGACGACGACGTCACGGTTTCTCGGATTTTCGGCTAAGACAGAAAACCACAAACAGTTTCCTACACCGCAAAATACGACGTGGATCGTTAAGTAAGCCCCCGTTGCACTTATGTTCGTCTATTATCTTTCAAGAGAGCTTTCACTCTCATATATCTATGAGTTCATTCGTTCGTTCCGAGTCAATTTTGTCATAAGGAAAATTACTTGTATTTCTAGTTTCTCTTTTTAACTTATGGATATATATATTATATACGCGTATGTATGTTAAATTATTGTGACGATGAAGAAACGTTAGACTCATTGAAAATTAAGGATCACTTTTCAAATTATATCTATCTCATATTTTATATTCCATAGAATATTTTCATCTATAACGCAATTCTATTTATACATAAACTATTTGTTCTTTATTCGTAAAATAGAAAAATTGGTTTTAAATTAAAAAATTTTGAAGTGAATTATATGATGTTGATACGAAGTTAATAATAATTTAAAGTTATATTAACCGTAAGTCTTGTGCAGCACCATATTTTTTAATATGAGGGAAACTTATTTGTACACCTAATATATATTTTAATTGAAATGAATTTTAACGAAAAACAAAGATTGAAATAAAATCATTTGAAATTATGTAGAGATGTAAGAATATTCATTTGATATCAAATGTCGGAACTTTTTATCATTTTTGAATTAATGATAAATTATAATGTAAAATGGAATGAATATTTATGCAACTTATATTCATGTAACAACTATACTTACGATTGTGTGCATGATCAAAGAATTTCAAGACTAGTTCTAAATCATTTCTAATATCGGATAATATTAGAAATTTGATCGTAAAATATGATTAATTGAAAAATGTATATAACTACTAATGAGATATTTATACAAGTAACAAGGATCAGTCATGTAATCCTTTGATCATAATTTAAATTTATAATACATTGCCGTAGATGAATGATGATCCTTCGAGAAATTATTCCTAAGTATGGCACCCCGTACATCGTCAAGTATAATTTAAAGATAAACCAATTGAGATCATGGGACAGGACAACAATTTACCTGTAAAATAAAAGAAACGAGAAACGTGTCATTAGAAAGTACACACAATATTATCTGATCGTTTTGCTATAGCATATAGTCAAACTATTATTTCTAATATTAAATTCAACGTGTCAAAGAAAAATAATAGTTTACTAATCCTAAAATTAAAAAAAAAAAAATAATAATAATAAATAACTTATAAAAAGAAATAGTACAATTATTAATTTCCCAATTTTTTATTTACTTACTTTCTACGAGAGAAATTTATTTATGAGAATGAGATTTAAAATAAACATTTAATCGAGTAAGAATAATGATACGAAGATACCGTTGATAAAATATTATTGTTAGATCATATCCATGCATGGTACATAAAGTACGTAACGTATGTGGTTGTAGTCGATGATTATGGGAAAAAATTTGATCGCGTAAGTGGTGCTGGTAAGAAATTCGTGCCGTTTACCTTTGATATTACGACTCGTGCAATTTCGATTTAGCGCACGCGTCAGAACCTTTCATCGCACGGTATTATCTTAACGCTTACCTGGTGCTACTGAATACACATCTCTGAGATTGTAATAAAGAACAACGATCTCTTAACGTATCACGAACCCCCACGCCCTATTGTGTTCCAAGGTTTAATACGAGCAATCGTCAATCGCTAATTTGTCATCGACACGCTCAGTTCTACAATTCAGATCGAGATATTTGATATTTCGATAATCGAATTAATTTTATTCACTCACGAACTAATGCTAATACTATTTTTAATACTTTAGATTATATTTTAACTTTATACTATATATTATTCAATAAAACGAATTAGGAATATTTCCAAAAAATATTTTTAAACTTAAAATAATTATTTTGTATAAAATATTATTTTTGAAAAAATAATCAAAATTTTATATATATAATCTCAATTTATATTATAGATATTATTATATATTAATATTAATTTTTATCCAAATATCTTTTAAATAAATAAATACATAAATAAATATATGAAATAAAAGACAAAAAAAATATGTAATAAAATTAGAAATCGGATTGAAGATAATTCATATATATTAAAGTTCTTATTTCTAATAATGATTGACCAATATACCTTACTATCATTAATCTACCTATACATATGCCGTTTTTCTTCTCGGTAAAAGCGTGCTCAGAGCTAATGATAACATACAAAATTTTACGATCGTTCTTGCCTTCTTACGAATATAACATATACACGCAAGTTTTCTCGATACATGGAGAGAAGGAGGAGAGAACTTGTATCATCATAATAGGCTCTCTCGTCATAATTCTTTCCTACGTTTTACGGTGTATTCGCCTATGGAATTCAAGTTATAATATCGCACTAAGGGAAACAACCTTTCCTCTATTTTCTCTAACTTTTCGTTTTTTTCGCTTTTTTCGTTTTTTTTGTTTTGTTTCTCTCAATCTTTTCTTTTTCTTGTTTTTTTTTTTCTTTTTTCTTATCTTTTTCCTTCTTTCTATATCTTCTTGCTCGTTCGCACTTCGTTTCGCGGAATTTCGAACTAAAATATCTTCCCGCGTGTATACTACGAGTCCAAGGCTCGTTTTAGATTAATCCGGCAGCGGCACTTTACGAGCGGTAAATTTTATCACGAAGGATACAACACGAGGAACGAGTAAGAAACAAAAACTAAAAGGTAAAGAAAGATAGTAGCATCTTTTGCTTTTTCTCTCGCACTATCTCTTGATTTTTTACTTGATTCTTTATTTATTTATTTWTTTTTTCTTTTCTTTTCTTGCATCACAGAAACGACCTCGCTCTCATTTTATATTTCACATTTTGTCCTTATTTTAACGGTTAAATTATCGACAATTATTCTGTTATATTGAAATTCTTTACCGTGTATTACATTTAAAAAGGAACACATAAGTATTGAAGGATTGGTATGAGGATAGTGAAAATATAAATAGTATGTAAAAAAATATAATAAGAAAAAGAGTAGAAATTATGAGAAGGAATAGTAGTAACATCCAAATGTTCCTAAATAAAACTAGTACGTAATAAGAATAAGTTTACAGTTAATTTATGATAAGTTTTGTTAGGATTTAAAGTTGTAACAAATAATTAAATAATCGTATTTCAGCTGAAACACAAAATTAGAATGTAATTCTAATATTTAATATCAAATTATTTAATTAACTTGTTACATGTGATAATTGTGACAAATATTAAATAAAATCACGGATCAGAAATATTCGTAAAATAAAACGAGTAGATAATAAAAAAAAAAAATGTAGTTAATTCACAATTAATGATTATGATTAGAGGATGTAGCGAATAATTTAATAATCGTATTTCAGATAAAACAAAAGATGAAAACGTAATTTCAATGTTTATTATATCTGTTTAACTTATTACATGTAATAATTGTGACAAATATTAAATAAAATCACGGATCAGAAATATTCGTAAAATAAAACGAGTAGATAATAAAAAAAAAAAAAAATGAGGTAATATTCGTTAATAGTTAATTCACGGTAAGTTTCGTTAGGATTTGAAGGTGTCGCGAACGATTTAACGATCGCACTTCAGCTGAAACGAGGGGTTCGGAGCTTAACGAGTCTCGTACGTTTTCCGAGTCGATGTTAACGTTCGCACGAGTCCGAAGCAATTAGCTGTGGCAGTGGTGGCAACCCCACCCCCAACCCCACCCCCATGCCTATCCCAATCCCCACCAATACCACCACCATACTAATTGTAAGAGAGAAAGAGAGAGAGAGAGAGAGAGATCCCGATTAAAAAGGGGTCCTCGGAACATTTTCGTGGCTACACACACACTCACACACACACAGCAGGACGTCCATGACAAATCGTTCGAATACTTGGCAAATGTTGCGCGTCGAATCGTTCCGATAGCGAATAAACGATGCGAGTACGTACTTGCTCCCGTAACTTCGATTTTTTTTTTGATCATTTTAAATAAATACCCCTGTGGGGTTCCTTTGGATTTCATCCTAATCGATTCTCTTTTCAATCCCCTTCTTTTTACATCTTCTTCTCTTTCAGTTCACTTATTTACTTTTCCAAGTAATTATCTTTCAAATGTATACCTTACAAATCTCTACCATTGTATAATATTTTAATAGATTATTTTTAACAATGTTATATCTATTATTACAATTATTTAATTTAAATACTATCATTCGAGTTATAATATGAAAAATATTAAATTGATTAAAATTGTTATTAGAAAATTTATAAACCATTAATAATTACCACCTAACATCAAAAATAAACATATTAAATCGTTCTACGTATTTCTAGCACCTCCTCTGTTATAATTTAATTTAAAAATAAATATTAAATAATACGTACACAAATAAACGTATCAATTAAAATTATTATTAACAAATCTATAAACCATCAATATATATTAATTCCTAACACCAATATTAAATATATCAAATCGTTTTACATATTTCTAACACCTGTTTTATAATCTAATGTAAAAATAAATATTCAATAAACGCGTAACCAGTTAGTTACGTAAAATACTGTAATAGATAATAATTCTCTCTACCGAATATGTATTAGAAATGTTAAGAAATGATTAAAGCAATCTCATCCACTTGAATTATTTTACAATGATATCGAAGTAGACGTTTAAGCTTATGGTTTGACAGACATACTACTAGACAGGAAGAAGAACTTAGCCTGACGTATCCGCGAAATGCGTTAACTCGTTTCGATCGGCTTTCCGACATGAGAAAGAGAAAGAGAAAGAGACTTTTCATGGGGTCTAGAAATAGAAGGGAAAAGGGCTCTCTCTAATGCTCGCCTTAATGTTCACTGCGATTAGAGAGACTCGTAGGAGAGTAGTTGGTGGTGGTGGTGGTGGTGGTGGTGCTAGCAAAAGAGAACTCCGTTAGATTCTCATCATCGTGGGACGTCGTCACACCGTCACCATCACTAACCTGAACTTCTTCTACTTCTACTTCTACCTCTATTTCTTCTTCTTCTTCTTCTTACTAGTCTTCTTCTTTTTCTTTTTCTTTTTCTTTTTCTTCTTCTGAACGATGGTACACCGTGAGAAGCTTAACGGTACGTGTGTACGAGACGAGGAATGACAACAACAAGAAGGGGAACATACTTTAACGCATTAACTGTCATTGAAGGGTACCGATGACCGGCACTTTGCTCAGTCGACGTTTAATCTAACATATGTATATGTATATATGTGTGTGTGTATGTATGTATATATCTGTGTGTGATGGGGTATTAAGTATGATACTTATCGTTGATAAAGAATTAGAGAGATAATGCGAGGTGTGTAACTGTTATTTTTTTTTTTTTTTTATTTCTTTTATGGTGGGAAGAGAAGAAAATTATAAAAGAGACAGATCGTTGGATGTTATTCGTTATAGGGGATTATCGTTAATGCGATTTTTAAATTTACAAGTGTATGTAATATTTTTCTCTTTTTAATAGAATTATTATGTTTGTAAAATATTATTATATAAAAATTGTAAAAGTCTGATATAATCTAAAATTAAGAATAAAATCTACTCTAACCAAATTATATAACATATTATTTAATATTATAATATTATAATATATTATTACTATTATTATTAAAATATTTAGAAATAATATTATATTAACTATAATTAATAATATAATATTAAACTTAATAAATTAACTAAAAATAAAATACAAAAATTATTATAATATAATAATAAAATTATATTATAAATAATTATATATGTATAATTTAGAATAAAACCTAATAAACAATCCTTATAACAAATAACAATATATATATATATATATATTTTTATTTTTAAAACGCAGCAGAAATGCAAGATAAAGATAGTCGATACAGATCCGAGATACGTATCGTAAATTGGACAAACAAAAAAATATAAAAGAAAAAAAAAGAATTATAAAGAAAAATATTAAAAACAAGGAGGAATAAAAATGAAGAGATGGTTTGATCCTATATCAGAAAGGGACGGTTCAAGTCGGTCCAACGATTCGTGCGTTCGGTGGAGAGAAGTTTGCATTCGGAGTAGGCAGGTATAACTCCTGGGAGCGGAGCCTATTTTGTATAACCAGTTCCGCCGGAGTAAAAGATTTACGATCATGCTTCTCATCTCTCTCTTTCTCTCTCTTTCTCTCTCTCTCTCTCTCTCTCTCTCATTTTCTCTCTCTTTCTGACTATCTTTCTGTCTCTGTCTTTCTCACGCGAGAAACGCAGGCTTCTACAGCAATCCACTACTACACACGATTCCTCCACCTCTTTTCCTTCTTCTTCTTCTTCTTCTTCTTTTGCTTCTTTTGATTCTTCTTTTTCTTCTTCATGGTTCTCTTTGAAGAACCCTAAGACTTTCTGCTTTACTCGGTTCGCGACTTATCATCGTTCGGCACTCGGCAACTTATCGACGTTTCAACTTCCACGCACGAAGGACGATCCGCTACTGCGGAAGGAAATGTTTACGTTCCTTCAACTTCATCCTTCTTCCTTTTCTTATTCTCTTTCAACATCTCCTTCTCTTACTATGCTTCTATTTATTTATTTATTTATTTGCTCTTTTTTTTTACTGTATTCACTATCACATTAGTATTGATCGTAATTTTTATTCTAAGTACAGATGAATGTTAATCAATGTTTAATTCTATTTGAAAATATATTTTTCTTTTTTTTTTTAAGATTTTTTGTCAATTTTAATACAATAAATTAATAATTAAAGAAATTAATCGAATTTAATTCTATCTTTCTAATTATTCAACGAACGTATGTCACATTTAAATAATGCAAAATTAGATTTTAATTTTATACAGTTGAATGAAATGAAATGTAATATTCAAAATAACCGTAATGATTTAAAATGATTATAGAATTCGTATAAATTATTCTCTTATGGTAATCAATGTTCAAACATATTTAAAAATATTTTTTTCAATATGACATTTTGTCAATTTTAATAGAATAAATTAATCACTAAAGAGAATAATAGAGTTTAATTATATCTTTCTAATTATTCGACGAACGTATGTCACATTTGAATAATGCAAAATTATATTTTAATTTTATACAGTTGAACGAAATAAAATACAAAATGCAAAATAACCGTAATGATTTAAAATGATTATAGAATTCGTATAAAATGTTCTCTAACCATAAGATACGAATGACGTCGTAAAGATCGCGTGATCGAGGCTTATAAAACCTTCCTTTTCATTTTTTCCCTACACTTGTCTTTTAAACACGAACGAGATCTCGCACACATTTGATACTAAATTACCGGGACTCTTAATGAAACACCGTAATATGATTAAACATCTTAAAAGAGAAAGAACATGCACTCGATACACGTACACTCAACGCAAGCACACATACAACAACAACAACAACCTGTGCACATTACACACATTCATACAAATAAACATATATACAAGTATTTCATGAAATTGTTGAACGTAATGGAGAATAAGAAGAAATCCAACGTCGATGTAACGAGACAAATGGATTCACCGAGCCGTTGAAATGCCTTTTCAATGCGTGAAACAGAGAGAAAGGTCGAGCCGAGCCTTCCATGCAATTTTAAGCGAATAACAACGTTCATTCTTTCGTTCAATCGATCGATATCGTCGATCTCAAACGCGTGAAATCTTTACAGAAATCTATAAATCAAATTGAAATATAATAAATATCAATACGTTTCTTATAAACCAATATATCCAATCTTTATCCTTTAAAACAGATATTAACAATTCTTATTATATATATTTCATTTACATTCGATTGTTCTTCGTAATTAAAAATGGTCATTGAAACCAATATAAAAAAAAAAAAAAAATATAATGACCTAATAAATCTTAAAACCGATTTAATAACACGAACAAGGTGGCATTAATAATATAAAAAAAAATACTAACATAATTTTACAAATATATTTAAAAATTATATTTAAAAATTATATTTAGAAATTAATAAAATTAATAAATTAATAAATAATACTTATAAATATATTAATACATACTTTCATTATATACACAATGAAATTATTATTAATATAATTTTTATAATTTAATAAATTTTAAATATAATATTATAATAGAATAAATTTAAAAAATAATTATTTTTATAATATATAATCTTCTTATAATATAAAATCATTATTAATATAACATAATAATTCTTCTTTTCACAATTTTTCTTATTTTAATCAAACACAGAAAAAAACTAAATGAACCCAGGTGGCACGGGGTGGTGTAAGATATCCACGAGCCGGTTCTTAGTAAAATAATAATAATAATAATAGTARTAGTAATAATAATTGTATACGGTTAAAAAGGAAAATACTATGAAAGGTTTGAACAGACTGATCGACGGAAATCCGCTTTGAATAGAGGAAAAGCAAGTTGTGCAGGGAGAGAAGGCAGAGGGGGAGAGTTCTTAGTTAGTGATCTTAAGGGAGGAGGGTGTAGAAGGTTAGGGGAGGGAGAGGGGAAAGGGAGATTGTGGTGAATCGAAACAGCCGGTGTCCCGTCGGCATGAAAATAATTACTAGACTAATAGGTAATAGAGCTAGAATTTATAGTAGAATATAGCCATGGATACCTGGTGTGTGTGTGTGTGTGTGTGTGTGTGTACCTGTGTACGCAGGCCAAACGGAAGACTTTGTCGTTAAGGTTTAAGCATAAGGATAATTGCCGATATTATTTATCGATTGAAAATGGCGGACTCTCTAGGCTTCTCTATCTCTTTTTTTCCTATTTCTATGTTTTTTTTTTTCTTAATTTTTTTCATATCTTCTATCCTCTTTCTCATCTGTTACTTTTTCTTTTTTTTTTTTTACTTGTTTTCTATCTACGTTAACTTAGAACGGAAGTTCGGCTCCTTTGCTCGGTCCTCCTCAACCCCCCTCCACCCACCTGTCCGTCCTCCTCTGGTCAGGCCGGCCGGTTGGTCGCCCTCCTCAGGGAGAAACATTTTACGATCCCTTTTCTTGTACTTTCTAACGCGCCTTTTAAAAGAAAAAAAAAAAGAAAAAAAAAAAGAAAAAGAAAAAAGATAGGAATATAACCATCGTAATGGAATTCGTGTTAAGGTTTTCTACAGAAAATATTATCTTCGACGATTTTATACCGATTATAGACAACGGATATCGTTTATCCTGTTTGAAAATATTTTAACGATAGTACTATTAGTCAAATTCTACTTTAAATCAAGAAGCAAAAGAAAAAACTTTCCTATTCGTTCTCATTTATTATATACATATATATGTGTATGTATACTTGGGTGGTTTAGAAGTTCTTTTCTTTTTGTTTTATTTTATTTTTTTTTATTTGGAAACAGGTTACATTCGAAATGTATTTTTTTCGATATTCAATTATCGAATTCTTGTGTGTTAAGAATGTGACGTAAATAAATTCTATAGAATGATATTAAAATGAATTAATATACGTTTGATTTTATTACCCACGTTTTTTCTTAATATAGGTTTTATTTATTTGTATTAACCAGTTAATTGTGATTGAATAGTATACTCGTCATGGCTCGATTTTGGCAACACAAAACAGTGCAAGTTCTCAAACGAGGGCGCAACATTTAACTGGTTAATTACACACACACACACACACACATCAATTTAGTTTGTATCGTAACTTCGAATACGAAAAATGAAATTACCAATGAAAGTGAGATTAAAAATTATTTAGGATAACGTTTGAAATAAAAATCGATTGATGGTATATGTCGCGTGTGAGTTTGCTCGTTAAACGATTTTTTCCTTTTATTTTTTTCTGTACCCCCCCTTTTTCATGCACTCACGGATGCAGGATCATCGTAATTCGAGAATCAACGTTCCAGCAAGCCAGTTCAGTTCACAGGGTAGTGGTGGTGGTGGTGGTGATGGTAGGAACGCATTGGCAGAAATGGCAGCAATAGCAGAAATGGCAGAACCACCTTGGTGGTGGACGATAAAGAGCAGTAAAACATGAATCTCGTCCAACCCCTACGAAACAAAAAAAAAGGGCTCCAACTTTAATTTTCCCTCTGCGCGTTCTGACATATAAGAGCCCTAGAGGGTTGGTTCTCTACCTCGTACAAAGTAATGGCACTGATCTCGTTCGATGGACCGTCAAAATGGACGTTAGGCTATTTCGTTCGACGAACTTCCACCATCCCTGTTTCGTAAATAGGAATTAAAACATACGTCCTATGGTTGAAACCCGTTAAAGGTCTTATGGGAATAATTTTTCAAATTATTTTAAACCCTTCTCTTTTTCTTTACATTTTTTTTCTAAATCGATTAACAGTCATTCGTTTTTTCTATTATATTATTTTTTTTTTTAAATTAATAATTTATACGTTAATTATTAATGTATGTTTATAGCAAGAATTATAAAGCATAAGTTTTACATTTTATTGATACATTATTTAGAATAATTATTATTAGGTATTGTATTATAAAATAATAAATAAATTGATAGTACATCTATGACAATTATTTTTATTTTCTTAAATATGTAAATACTCATTTTATTTAATTACTCTGTAAATCATTGAATATTTAATTACTATATACAAAAAATATTGCATGCAATATATTTCCAACCTAAAAGGATTGAACACGGTCATTATAATACACCATAAAATTATTTTATATAACTAAGATAAAATTCATCTATAAAATAATTTTCTATAAACAACGTATCTCGATTTTCAACAAAAGACGTTTTACAAACTAAGCAGACAAAAATATAAAAAGAATAATTTTCAAGTATCATAATCTCAAGGCGTTTCATATCCAAATGCAATATAACCCTTTCTCTCCTTCTCTCTCTCTCTCTCTCTCTCTCTCTCTCTCTCTCTCATACTCAGTTAGCTTAGGTTAATTATTTCGTGGAAAATGTGACTCCGATCGTGCGTTAAATTGTACACTGGGATCGATTTTTCCAATTCAACTGAGTTTCACGTTGTAAAACACGTAGGAAGTTAGGTAGGTAGGTAGGTAGGTAGGTAGAGAGGTACCTTACGTAGAAAGGTAAGTACTTACATAGAACTTACATATATACTGTATAGTATACTACGAGACATAAGAACGGAAGAGACCGGACCGGTTATAAAATGTGCGCCCGCGCGCGCGAACGCACCTACCTCGCACGACTCCGCGTAATTGCGCGCGAATGTACAACTTCTTTAACCATAAGCTACCGAAGGTGTACACCAAAAGAAAAATAAAGAAACCATCTTCTTTCCATGTGTTCCATGTATAATATTTGCGCGTACGTGTATTGTACGTTCATCGTTAAAATGAAATCCGATGCTACTACGTATAAGAACGCAACGCACTAAAGGAAATTATAATAAACTCATGGTATACTAATTTGTTGAATTCGTATTCAGACTATAATATTGTAAAGTCAAAAATATAGGATGGCATATAAAAAAATAAAGGTATATATACCTTTAAAAAACATGCAATGTGTAGTCAATCAAAAACAGTTCAATTTTGGTTTAAAGTATTTTTTTGTCAGGTTACCGCAATTACTTGAAAAATCGTGATTACAGTTATATGGAACACCCTTTATATGTATGTTTGTATGTGTGTATGAACATGTATTTGTTTTGTACGTCAGTTTTAAAGAGAAGTTAGCTTATCGAAGACACGAGGAGCGATTATTAGTGCTCGTTTATACCAAGGGAAAGCGTATCGTTTGCTACTATACTCTCTTCATGATGAAGAGAGAGAGAGAGAGAGAGAGAGAGGGGTTGATAGAGGGGAGAAAGAGAGGGATACTAGAGAGAGAGAGGCCAGTTTGTCGCACGTGCGACCGTGGGAGCTTATGCGAGCGGTGCATCGCTACAGCATCCCTGTTATTTATGGCTAACTATCTTCCGTCCCTTTGGACTATGCCGGTAATTAAGAACCCAACTGTCACTGACCGATGCTTTATTGAACAACCACAGAATTATATGTTCTTTTTTTATTTTATTTATTTATTTTTATTTATTTTATTAACTCGATAATTTATGTTACCCTAAAGTTTTGTTTTATACTCGAAATTAATATAAATTAATTAAAAGATTCATTATCGTTAATAAAACAAAATTGTTAACAGCTGGAGTAAATTTTGCTATACTTTTTGTAATCATATTAATGATTAAAACCATATTTCAAAATTTAACATTTATTAAAAAGTTAATGTGTTTCTTAAATATCAATAAATTATTGGATCAGTTTTCTTAACACTGTACCGAAAAGTAATCTGAATTTCTTTGATGAGTACTCTCACATTTATTTAGTTTGTGTCAATGAAAAATTAAAATACTTTTTAAATAGAGAATTGAACAATTTACTTTACGTAAAACAGAAAGTGTTAGAAAATGATAAAAACATCTTTTCTTGATTAGCATTAAAAATTTCTTTAATAAATAATTGTTTTTTAAAAATTTTGATTACTTTTCGGTTCCTCTAACGTGTTCCTTGTGAATTGTCTCTCTGATCGGTTATTATCATTATAATTATAATTATTGTTCATTACAGTGAATCGAGAGAGGAGTTCGAGTTCGAATTCGATTTCCTGACTCGTTTCCGAAATTCGATATCTCGGACTATCCATTTGTAGTAGAGCTTAAATCATTCAACGAAGCAGTGTTATTAGTCGTGAGCTCGATTAATCGCGCCACCGGCCATTAGTTCGTCCAATCGTTCGGCGTAAACGCGCGTGTCCTAACTGGAAACTCGAGTATATAACCAATGTACATAACTTCCGTCCGATTCCACATACACACATATATATAGAAAATTACACATACAGAGGAACATATCCGATTCGTCGTTAAGGACGGGCTTGCGGCGTAATGTCGTAAACGAAAATCGTGTTCACGCGCGGAATTACCGGAGTTATCCCGGCAGGTAGAGGACCTAACTAGGATGAGATAACTGAGTTCTCTATCTCTCTTTCTCTCTCTTTTCTATACGGTACTCTTTAATACGTATACGTTTAATAGAACGAAATGATATTAAAGGATTTAAAGGTGTTATCAATTGAAAAAGAATTTCAAATGTTAAAGTGAGATTTAAATAATAAAATATAAAGTTAGATGAAATATTGGATTGTTCACGGAAAGTTAGTACCGATTTTTGGTATTTGACATAAATTTCTTTTGCTAAAAAACCCGGAAAAAGTCTTGTTGCTAAAAAAACCCGGAAAAAGTCTTGTTGCTAAAAAACCTGAAAAGTTCTTTTGCTAAAAAACCTGAAAAGTTCTTTTGCTAAAAAACCTGAAAAGTTCTTTTGCTAAAAAACCTGAAAAGTTTTTCTGCTAAAAAACCTGAAAAGTTCTGGAAGGACGAAATTTTAAAGTTACCCTTATGGATTGAGAAAGGTTTGTGGAACAGAATGGTACTTATATACAATTTAATAATAATATTTTTATAGTTCTGCATTTTCTATAATTATTAATAATATCTCAGACAAAATATTTCTATAATTTTTATAGTTTTTTCTTGATAATATATATTTTTTTCAAATAAATGCGTTGGATTTCAATCTTCTGTCAAAATCGTCGCGAACTTTTCGGACAATCCAATAGAATGAAAAAATAAAAATAAAACCATATAAGATAGATCGATAAAAGTAGAGAAAAATATAATGAAAAGATGAATAGAGAGAGAAAGAGAGAGAGAGAGAAGAATGAAAGAACATATTATATAAAAAAGAAAAACACATTATTGTTAGATACGCGACGATAGAAATAAAAGTTTTGTTTTGTCGATGGGTTGGCGTGAAAGTTAGTAGAGATAGAGGATGTAGGATGCGTTCATATGTGAAGAGCGTGCAGAATGCTCATGCAACGTTGACCCGGTCTGACCCCGAAAGAGATAGAAACTAAGTAACTGCCTCTGTGTTAGAATTTTCAGTATCCTGTTTGGACCCCAATCAAGAATTTTACTTTTCATTATTTTTTATTTTATTTTATTTTATTTTATTTTACTTTATTTTATTGACGAGATAAACCATTTATTACACTAAAACAAAAAATGAAAGTATACAGTAATACAAAAAAGAAGAGAAAAAGTTAATAAATAATAAAAAATAAATAAATATATTTACAAAGAATAAAACAATGAATTAGAGAGATAAATCAAAATTTAATTTAAGTTACAATAAGTTGGACAATTACTACAGTAAATATAAAAAGAATTATAAATGAAGGATATGGATTGGTTGAAAAGATAATAATTTAGAAAATTATTTTATTAAAATAGATAAAAGTTAAACCTTTCGATTATCACCAATCTTATATACAATATATTCGAATTAATATTATTATTTTCTTGTTATAAAATAGAAATATATTCTATTAAAAAAATTGAAAGATAAGTATGATCAATCCAAGGACGAATCATTAAACGATATTGACAACTACAAATGACGATAATGATAATGATAATGATAATGATGATTGGTAGTGATAGTGATGATGGTGATGATGATGATGGTGATGATGATAATATTGATGGTGTAAGTGATTCGTGTTATGTTAGCAAGCACATCTCTTAGGATATTTTACTTTCACCTCGAGAACCGAACCAAACCGAACCCGAGAAAAAGAGAGAGAGAGAGAGAGAGAGCCTCGCCCATCAACTGTTGGTTGTGTAACGAACTCTACGACCTGGTTCCCATAACTGTTCCAAGTACACGAAAGGGGGATCATCCAGAGGGCTCGCCGGAAGGTTACGCGCGAGATATACGCGCTCGATTAAAATGCAGAGGGCATCGTTGAAAAGGCGCCGACTACGATAACGCGTATTTTTTTTTAACCTGCTATTTTTTTTTTTTTTTTAAACATACAACCCAAATAAAACAATCCTTATACGCGTACGTTTAGTTTATTTTTTTAGAATATCAAGAGAAATATTATTTTATCTTCTAATCCCATCGTCTCTCTTTTTATCTTCTTTCTTCACGTGTCTCCTTGTTTCTTCTCTTGATTATCATAATAGAATAATATCATGTTTCAAGACAAACAAGGTGTATATATATATATATATGTAAGTAATAAGTATTCCGTTTTGTTCTTCAACTTCTTCTTCTTCTTCTCTTTATCCGATTGAATCTAATCATTTCTACGTGTTTCTAAAATCATTACGTTTCCAACATATTTTTGTTACACCTATAAACTAATACGTTCATTATTTAATTATTTATTTATCGTTAAAAGAAAAAAGAAATCTATTTTACAAGCGTCCATACATTATATGGATTATTAGTGATACAGGTTGAGAATATAAGGTGTCTCCGACATTTAAAACTTGTACGGTTTCCTTCGTTTGAATAAATACCGATACTTATATTTGTTATCTCTCTCTCTCTCTCTCTCTCTCTCTCTCTCCTAGGATGAATCTAAAAGACGAATTCGCGCGTCGTTCGATCCAAAGGCGAAAACGCTTCTAATCGACGACGATCTTGCGTAACGGATTCTCCTTACGTGCTGTACGGTTAACTACTAACCAGCATAAAGTACACTTCGTGTCTGAGAACTTTATTGCATCTTTCCTCGAACAACAATTTGAATGTCTATCTCGACCACCGGAGTATCTCGAGTATAAAATTACTAATGTTGAGTAAGGAAACCGCTCGCAGAGTTGGAAGCCTTCTCGAGTCGTACAATACGTGACTTCATTATCCCTCTCTCTCTTTCTCTCTCTTTTTTTTTTTTTTATTTTTATTTTTATTCTTATTTCTATTTATTTTTTTTGTGTGTCTATTTTTATATCTCTCTATCTTATTCTTTTAATCCCTTTTGCACGCTTTCACTGGTGCGAAAGCTACAACATTACGCAATTCTATCTCGTTCTATGTCTTTTGGACGATTTCAAATTCGTTCAATTGATCCTTCTATTACTGAATTTATAAATAATTAATATCATAATGTTTCTATGTAATATACACTATATTTCATTTATCGTACGATTAAACATTTGAAAAATAACTTGGAAACATTTTAAATGATTTAAATGAAGAATAGCAAGTATTATCTAATTTATATATTTTCTTTTTTTTATTACTATTTATATTATGTAGTATATTAAATATAATTATTAATATTTTATATTAATAATTAATAAATATATATTATATTTATATAAATATATATTATATTAATAATTAAAAAATATATTATATATTAACTTATATGTTAAATAGTAATTTTATTTAATGTTAAATTAATAGCAAGTAGAAAAATATTGTATTAATATTTTTATATACTATATAATGTAATAATTTATATATAATATAACTATATTTAATATTTAATATTCTATATAAATATTATAATAATTTATATTTAATAATTTTAAGTATTATATTATTTTAGTATGATAACTAATATATTAATATTTTATATATTATACATAATTATATCCCATATCAATGAAATAAAATATAATAATTGAAAGTAATTGTATTACTTATTGTATTACTTATTAAGAATTAAATAACTCGAACAGAAAATGTTGTTTAAAATATGATGATAATTTATTAAGAAAAATGTGTGCGATTCTAATGTTGAGTTATTAATCTTAAACCGGATATGATTCAATATAATAGAATTCTGGACATTTAAGATTAGAATGGAACGATGCTTAATAGTATATAAATCGTTGGTAGCAATCGAAAAATGCAATTCTTCTTAAAATATTATAGGAATAAGAGACGCTTCGAATAATTTAATAGCGATATTAGAAGGTGGGATATATGCATGGTCGGTGGATAAAAATTGTCCAAGTAAATAAATCGACGTTGTTAGGTATGTAACTTGTAAGTCCGGATCACCCACGCTGATTCTCGTGCTATTTGCGAATCGTTTGTCTGTGGCAATATTACTTTGGCGCCTGTGAGAACTACATTTTTACATTTTCTTAATAAAAACATATATGTATTACTTAAATCTATGACACATTAGCAAACCAATGAATTATTATTTTTTTGTTTTTGTTGTTGTTGTAGTAATATCCTTTGATCATAAATCAACAATTTCCTAATATTTCCACATCGTTGAAAAGTAACAACGATTAATAATATATTATAAAATAATATAAAATACATAATGTATTATTATATAAAATATATAAAAATGTAGATTACGTTTGTGCCTCATTTAAAAGTACTTTAATGATTCTATTAAAATTTTGACACAACGTTGTATTCGCATACAACTAGGTTTTTATTACATTCATTTATTTATAAAATAATAAAATTAATTTAGAACAAAATTTTTATCTACGTAAAATATAAATTTTATATTTTATATAAATTATATTGTATTATATTATATTATACGTATATATACGTATAATATTATAATAATTATAATAATATATAATTTTAAGAATATGCATTAAATATAAATTATTATATATAGTATATATAAATACATATAATAATAAAAAAGAACCCCTTTGTACAAAAATAATTATAAACAACTTACAATTATTTGTTTGAAAATAAAAAACGCTATTGCTACAGTTAAAATAAATAACATTTCAATTCATTTCAATTGGATTTAAAAACAAAATTAAGTTACCTGAAAGATAAACGCAATAAATCGTAAAACTTATCGAATTTATGGTTAAACGATTGTTAAATGAAATAATTTAAAAGAAAAACTTCGAAGAAATGGTAATTGATATTAAAAGAAGAGATTGAGAATGATAGCACAGGGGGAAAAAACCTTTAAACGAACTTTAATTTTTTTTTTATTTTTCTGTTTTGCCTGTTAAAAGACTTATCTCTTTCTCTCTCTCTCTCTCTCTCTCTCTCTCTTACTGTTTCAATCAGGATTGATTAATGCCCGAGGAGGTATTTGGAAAGTAGTAGTAGAAGAAACGAGAAGGAAAACAAAGTCTGGAAACGTTTTATCGACGACAGGGACGACTTCTTTACTCTTTTCCACCTCTACAGAAGTCAAAATAAACTGTGCTCGTTTTAGTTTGTGATACTATTTGAGAAAAAGGAAAAAAAAAAAAGAAAAAGACTCAAACGACGGACGAAGAGGAAAAAGAGGAAAAGAACGAGGAGCGGGTGGATGATGGGAAGGATAAGGGGGAGGATACAGGGGAGGATGAGGGGGACAGGGGTCAGAAACTACGACGACAACGACGAGGCGACGTTGAAATAATAAAACTTTTATATCGATCGTCGATGTCGATTAACGAAACCCCGACTACTTTTATTTGACGATCGTAAAACGAACGCGTCTAGAAATTCTCGCATTAGGTCATTTAACGAATAAATATATATATATGTATGTGTGTATGTGTGTGTTTAGGTATTAGGTAATTGTATTTTTAATGTCTTAGGACAGACAATTTCTAAAAGATTACTCAGGAAATTATTTTGTTTTCAAACTATGGTCATATAAGAGAAAAACTTAATAACGAAATAAATAAAATAATATAAAATATCGAGTGTCTTGAAATTGTTTCCTACAAAATTATATATGTATAAATAAAAGATATTCTAATGTGTTAATAATATTTGTAAATTTAATAATTAAACGTACTGCAAAGTATACTCGTATAAGTTAATTTTTTTTTTTTTGTAAATATTAAACATAATAAAATTGTGTGCCTATAAAAAAATATATGTATAAATATAAAACATTCTAAAGTGTTAATAATATTGTTAAATTTATTAATGCAAAGTATACTCTCGTAGTAAATTTTGTTTAAAATTGTGTGCATACAAAAAAAGTCTATAATACGTAAATATTATATTGTTTCAATTGATAATAAGATTAATAAATATTAAATAATAAAACAAACGTTATAAAAGTATCCATATACATATACACGTAAATAAATTAACGTAGATTAATGTATTGATCGAAAAGATAAATTGAAATAAATCGTTGTTAGTATTAAAAACACATAGACCTCTTCGTAGACACACATATTATAGTAGATATCGATCAAATCGTAGATTTACCTATGGGGAATCTTATGGTAGGTATATATAAGCAGGAGTTAGTTTGTCGTAATTATCGAATCGTAACTTTCGATGCTTAAACGATCTTCTTCGTTGTATCGAGAAATACATCGAAGAAGGGAACGTGGATTCGGTACGAATGGTAATTACCAAGAGATAGATGCATTTCTGCATGTTGTGCTACCCACGCAATAAGCGAATCGTAATGAGCATGCTTGCCTGACTGCCAACTAACTGAACGAATGAACAAACAGAAAATATAATGTTCAAAACTACAACAAAAATTTATAAAAAAAAACATTTATAAACAAATGTATATTACTTGCGTGCTACTATATAATTATATTTATATATAATTATTACACAAAAATCTATTATACTATAATAAATATTTTAATATATCTATTATATTTTATATATTATTATAATCATTAATATAATATATACTAATATTTTTTTTATTATAATATTAAATAAAAATAAAAATATTATTAAAATAAATAAAAATATTACTAAAATAATATTATATATAAATATTATATATCTATTATATATGACTGAATTATTTTATTTAGTTTATAACAAAATAAGACCTTCGATTTGTTGTTAAAAAAAAAAAAAAAAAAAAAAAAAAAAAATTATCGTTGAAATTATCTTAGATAAATCGAATCGTAATACGTTTACATGTTTTTACCTATCACTTTCTGCAATGCGGAAAAGAAATCACATNAAAAATATTACTAAAATAATATTATATATAAATATTATATATCTATTATATATGACTGAATTATTTTATTTAGTTTATAACAAAATAAGACCTTCAAATACTTATCAAAAGCATTGACAAATAATTCAAAGTAAAATTATCGTTGAAATTATCTTAGATAAATCGAATCGTAATACGTTTACATGTTTTTACCTATCACTTTCTGCAATGCGGAAAAGAAATCACATGCAATTACTGTTTTAACATAAGATAAATCGTATCGTAATATATAATTTATGCTTGTATAGTACATATTTAAAATCATACCTTCTTACGTACGATTTATTATGTATTATTATTCATCGTTGTTTTTACATCACAGTTGATTACTGTTATTATACATATTGCTATATTTAAATTGTATTTTACAATTATTAAATTTGATATGAGACGCACACGTGTTTTCAGTTTTGAAATTTTTAAAAGAACACTTACAGACAGCGTAAAAACATCGAATTGTAATATTACAAATCATTGTAATAATAATTTATCATAGTATTCGATTATATTCGATATTTAAAAAAGAATTTTTGTAAGTAATAATGTAAGAAGAAGAAGAAGAAGAAGAAGTAGCATAACCAAGTTTTCTCTACAGACGAGTCGTTTGTCTCCGTCCAATTTGAAGTACAAAAGAGCGTGGGTCGTTCACCACAATAGCCACATTTCGACTCGTAATAACGCATTCGTCTCGGAGTGTCTCTCTTTCTCTTTTTCTTTTTCTGCAACGTCGTATAAAAAAAAATAAAATAAAATAAAATAAAAAATAAAAAAGAACAAAAAATTACACACCAAAAAAAAAAAAACGAAAAGGAAAAAATAAACTAAAACTATCATGCTCGTGGTTCCCTCAATTTTTTCATCGTCTTCTTCTTCTTCTTCTTCTTCTTAATTTTCTTCTTCTTTTTCTTATCCAACATCGCCCACACGAGTGCAAAGAGTCTTTGCTAAACTCGTTTCGTTGCATTCGAACAAACTCATTCTATATCATTCTATTTATTTTTTTCTTTTTGTAATAAGTACACAAACCATTCATAATTTTTATTTATATTAAAATTACTGACAATTGATCTATTGCTGTTTTTATTATACTAATCAATATTACTTGGCATGTGAAGCGTGCCAATATAAAAATATTATATATATATAATATTTTAGAAAATTTAAAAAAAATCATAAATCTAATTTTATATATTATAAAATTTTATTATATTATAATATTATTATATTAAATTAATTAGATATAATTATATTACATTATATTATTAAAGTACTATTTAATAAAAAAATTATTTTTATAAACTTAAATATTGTTTTACTTTTCAATTCAATTACGAAATAATATCCATTGACATGAGCTAAATTCTTAAAGAAAGTTTTCAGTCAACAATATTGTTAAAATATCATTCTAAAATTTTAATATAATAGCAAAAAGAAAAATAACCCCTTTAGAGAATTCTCCTACCCCAATCCTTTTCCCCTTTCTCATCAACGAAAATACACATGCAATGTCTGGAAGACCATTTCTATTTCGAGTAACGTCGTCGAATAGGAAAAACGTGTCGGGCAAAAGGAAATTCATTAGCGAAATTACCAAGGACTTTGGACGATAGAAATCTGCTCCCTTCGATTTCATTATCCATAAATAAAGAGAAAGAGACCCGTGTCCCAGATAAAGCGACGGGCATCCTGCGAGAACGTTACGATTAACCAGATACACTCAGAGAGTCTTTCGTATTCTTGCCTAAAAGCTAAAACCCTCTCTTATAGTGTTCTCTCTCACTCAAACACAAACACACACACGTATACGCACACACTATCTTCATCTTTCTCTATCTTACTGAAACTCGGTATTCTTCTTTCTCAATTCTCTAACCATTTGACTCTCTCTCTCTCTCTCTTTCTCTCTCTCTTTCTCTCATTCCTTCAGTCTTTCTCTGTCCATCTCAGTGTTTGGTTGGTCGGTCCCTTTCCTTTCTCCCGAAGGTCGACGCAATTTATGTCGACAGCGGTTGTGGTAACTGCCCGAGTTTAGGTCGCACCCCAAAACCGAGCTGTAACCCTCCCCACCTCACCCCATCTCTTCTCATCCCTTCTCATCCCGCGTAGAACCGAATGAGTTACGAGGTAAGAAGGTAACCGAGGTCGAGCTTGTTCGTAAACTTTGCAAAATCGCTGATCCACGCGAAAAAGAGAATGCTCTCTGGAACGTCTTACGTAAAAGCTCCCTCCCACTAACCCCCTTATCATCCCACCCTGCTCAACCACCTCTTCTTTTCTCTACCGAGACTGATATCAGACTAGAAAGAGAGAGAAAATAATAAAGATTAGGTATCGTTTTTTTTTTCTAAGGGAAAAAGTAAGGCAGGGGGAGTGTTCCCTTCCTTATGGGGGAGGGATGATAAACAGATTGTATGTAGTATATAATCTGATACGTGTTTTAGGTACACGAGTATATATGTTGGTTATAACGATAAAACTTTGTCTAAACTATTATATAGTTTTATCTATACTTTTATTCGTGGTATAAGATATATAAATTGATCTGTGATTATTATTAGATCGGTTTTCATAATATTCTCGAACATGTGAGAACATTTGTTAATTGCCCCCCCCCCAAAAAAAAAAATAAAACTAATAACAAAAATAAAAACAAATATATCAAAATTATTGGATTGTCCGGAAAGTTCGTGCCGATTTTCGATAGATGGCATAAAGTTGTTTTGCTAAAAAACCTGAAAAGTTCGTGAAGGACGAAATTTTGAAGTTACCCTTAAAATGGGTTACCATAAATAATGTATATTTTAAAAAAGTAAAATAATATTATTAAATATAATAAATACCATTGTAAAATTTAGAGAATAAGAAACGACTTTTAATTACTTCGTAGCATCCGGTACTTCAGTGTCCAACTACTTAGTAATCCGATCAAAGTGATCACATTTTGTCACAATCGTTCCGGAGTGAAAAGGTTAAATAAAAAAAAATGAGATCGGTAATATCGTAGAGAGTAAGAACGTCGTAAGAAAGGAGAACGCGAATTCTCGAATCGAGTAAAAGGAAAATCCAAGAAATCGGCATGACCTCTCCTTTACGAAACTTGCGGTGAGAGATCGTGGGGATAGCGGATAGCAAAACTCACGAAGGAAGGAAGGCGGCCTGGGTGATTCTCAAGTTGGCGGTTAGTTGTGACCTCGACGTGGTGATCGCATAAGAGAAGAGAGAAGAGAGAAGAGAGAAGACCAGTGAAGAAGCAAAAGTGTTGCTCGAAGAACACGAAGGCCGATTAGATTTATGGTCCGGTGCTTGCAATTCGCAAAGAGAACTTAAGAAGAGAGGATTCCTCTCGTAGTAGAAACTTCGTGCGAGGAAACTAAGGTTATGGTTACGTTGTTGCGTTTTAAACAGGGAAGAGTGGCAATACGAAAAGCTAGTCTTTCCCTTCTAACTACGCGAGAATTTCTAAACCTTAAAGAGACTTTTACTAAGGTCACAAACTAAACTTCTCTCTCTCTCTCTCTCTCTTTCTCTCTTTCTATGTCTTCGTTTTCAACGTTTCCTTAAGATAGTTCTCGATTACGTTTATCTTTAAAAGTTTCTTTTACGGTTATTGTTTCTTTTTTTTTTTTTATACGAAGAAAATCATTTTAACCCTTAACGCTCTGTTAATAATGCTAAAATGTTTTCAGCATGATGGTACCGTATCTTCGGGGTTGGAATTTTTTTTTTGTAATTAAAACGTGCTCATACATTATTAAAACAGAATAGAAAAATAAAAAAAAATAAAAAATTTAAAAAATTCGATAAGTTAATATTTAAAAATAATACTTGTAATAATTAATTACAAGCAGTGGTACAAAAATATGCGAAGCGCTAAGGGTTAAATAATTATAACAATATTAATTCGTTATTTAAACATACCTTGCAAATTTTGATTAACCCATTCGAGGCCACTTGCACACCGTTTGTGCAATCATACTTAGCTATTATCAATTATTTTAATTAATGCATACTTCGAAATAAGATTTTCTTTTTGTATAAATAATATCTTTAAAGTGTAAAAAACCAAAATTTGCCATTGTAAAATTACCAATAGAATAAAAAGAAAAAGAAATGATATGGCTCTTTGAACCGTGTTCGAAATAAGTCGAGGTCTCGAATTGGTTAATTTTATTCATTTATTTTTATCTAACACTGCACGGTGTGATTTAATTTTTTTATTTGAAAATATCCTACGATTGAAATACTTTATTTGGTTTCTAGATTCATTTGAATGAAATGAATTTAATTGAAATGAATTATATTAAATTAAACTGAAAAAGAAAATAATAATCTATTTTAATTTTAAGCAGAAAAAAACCCTGAATAATATTATATATTCATGAAATTAATCAATTTTTCAATAGCATTTTAAATACGTGTACTAAATATATATATTTCTATGCACTTACAACCGGTACGAACACTTTCAAGATACTTTGGATGATATAAGACAACAAAAAAGAAAAAGAAAAAAGAAAAATGAATGAACGGAATGAAAAGAAAATGAAGCACGAGCCCTTTTCTTCCTCTTTCGTCGGATTACTTGAATCGGATCGAGTGCTAAATCGAATCGGCTTAACTCTACTCTCGAGTAGCTTGAACCGTCCTCTTTCCAAAGGCGAGATAAAACAAAGGAAATACGAGAAAATGTTGCTAAGAAATGAGTTTATCGTTAATGGTATCTATCTACTATATATAAAACCTTTTTTTAAGATCATGATTCTATCAAAACAGTATCTGTTTATATAACTTGGCCTTAGGTAAGTCTAAAGGTAATCTTTTCTAATGTGCGTACGTTTTTATTTTATTTAGAAAAACAAAAGTAATAACATAGTAATAATATAATAATTAATAATAAGTAATAATARTAAAACAAACTAATAAAATAATAATAATAAAATATATATATATATATATTTTTATTTACATATAATATATTAGAATATATTTATTATATATTTTATATATACTATATATATAATAGTATTATATTACTATTATATATAATAAATAAATAAATAAAAAATAACCTATATATAATATTATAATTAATCTATACTATCTTTACTATTAATATATAATTTCTTAATTACGATTTAAAAATTTATTTGAGATCTATCTAAATACCTATGGAATAAGGTTAATTATTTATTTCTAAAAAAAAAAAATATTAAAAAAGAAAGAAATATCAATAGAAGGTGTATCTTAGATCCTAAATCCGATTCTATACGGTTGACCGATCAACCGATTTAAGATTATCGCGTATCACTTAGGTCAGCTCAAATTTCGATCATCCCATAGATCGATTGATCGAGTGAATGGGTAAGAACTTTAGCTAAATTTGGACAACTGGTTTTCGTGCTTGCTTGTACTCCTTGCCCAAGGGTGACCTATGGAATTGTTCTGGGTTTCTCTCTTTCTCTTTCTTTCACCATAGGGGTCTGTTACGCTCGGTCGAGTCCACATGGGGTTCCTTATGACCTCGAAACGAAAACCGATGCGACCGATGAACGAAACTCGTCATCCTTATGGCTCTATTTACCACGCTTCCTTCTTTCCCTATACTTGTTTTTTCTTTTTCGTCCCCATACTCTCGTTTGTATATAAACGACCAATGAATACCACTTTATATTCTATGTAACTTCCATTCTTTTATATTTATTTCATTTATTCGATTTTTTCCCTTTTTTTTTTTTTCTCTTTTTCTCCCTCATTATTTTTCTCTACCTTTATCTACACTTTACAGATACAGTAAATTATCTAAATATATTAAAATGTAGATTTTGTTTGTTCTTAACCACTAATCGTCCAAAAGTACTCTATCAATTGCTTTGAAATTTTGAGACAACTTTGCATTCGCATACAGATATGGTTTTATTACATTAATTTATTTATAAAATAATTAATTAATTTAAAAAAATAAGATACAGGTAAGTCCGTGCCATCTGTTGGCTATAGGTTTCGGTGAGTGTGCGAAATATTTGAACATAATCTAACATTTATATCTATACGACAATGCCATATTTTAGCTCACATGAGCCACAGCAACACGTGTCAGGGTACAATTTTTTTAAATTATAAAAAATAAATTCTTTTACAATGTAACGTAACATTGTATAAAATAAAATGTCAATTAATTCGATTTGACACTTTATAGATGAATAAATGAAAAAATTATGCTATTCAGATTTTAGAAAATCATGACAGGAGTTATAATAAAAAATCAAGTCATTTATTAACTGTTATCGATAATTATCATCAACAAATCATGAACAAAACTAATCGCCAAATAAATTTGCTAAATGAAAAATAGAAAAAAAGAAATAGGAAGGAGAATAAGAGAAATAAAACAATTCCTGTCTTTCCGGATTTCACGAATGAATTTTTGACTTGTCGCCCGAAGCCAATCGTCCACCATAAAAAAAAAACCTTCTCCCATCTCTTTTTCCTTTAACCATCATCCTTTCTCATCTTTTTCGTTTCATCTTGAGAAATTATGCAAAACGCGATGCAAATCTTTGGAGCACCGTCCTCTGAGAAGCATCAACCAAAAGGAAGTCATATCTCTTTATTTCTTTCTTTCTTTCTTTCATTTATTCATTCATTCATTTATTTATTTACAGACTTAAAACTCTTTCTTTATAGAATTAGTGTAGAAATATTTAAACAAAATTATATGAAATAATATAAAATAAAGTTATATATAATATAATATGATACGAAATAAAATAATATAAAATCAAATAAATTAATATAATATAATATAAAATAAAATAAAATTACTCTAATATAATATAATATAATATAAAATTACAACAATATATTATAATATAAAATAAAATTACTATAATTAAAGTAATATAATATAAAATTACTGCAATAATATTATAATATAAAATAATATAAAATAAAATTACTACAATATATTATAATATAAAATAAAATTACTGTAATATAAAATAATATAATATAAAATAAATAAATATAAAATAACATACTATGAAGTATATGAAGTAAAATATATAAAAATGAACATGATATGCAATATACATAATATTTTTCAATTTTTATTTATATTTCTTTCTTGTTTTAGCAAATGTAAAATTGTCGATGAAAATTGTTCAGAATCATAGATTCCATGGGAGAGTTAAACTCCTAAGAGAAGAAACTCGAGCGTGATCGTTTCTCGCGATCGTATTCATAAATCATGCATACCGGCCATTAATATTCATCGAGGTTCGATCGAACTCACGTTACTTCTCGTGTGGACGTCGATATGAAAATTCTTAATGATATCATTCTTCTCAGGACTCGGGAGAACTCGCATAAGTGATTTACTGGTTGAAAGATACACATACATGTAATATATACATATGGATACACGCCCAAATACACTCATAAAAACGAATGCGTTTTAAATCCAGAAATTTTCTGACATCAAATCGAATGACTTAAGATCACGTTTTTCTTCAACAAGATTCCTTTCTTTCTTTTTTTACTTTTTCTAGTTTTTTTTTTTTTTTATTCTTCTACTTGAATTTACATTTATCATTAGTGGTGAGTAAAAATATATAAAATATTTGATATGATCAATATTATGTGTCTTGCATTATGGTTTTTTAAGTCCCGTGTTAATAACGCGGTGACGTCATTATATTTAAGACCACCCATCGTGTATCCTCATCATATATATTATTATAATATTCAAAATTATATAAATTAGACATATTTATATATATATAAGTTATAATAAATATTCTCTACTTTTAAATATTACATTTTTGACAGTACGTTCTTTTTTTTCTTTCTGATTAATATTAAAATTGAATATGTATAATATAAATATATAAAAAAAAATATATTATTAATTCGATTCGCGACATCGGTACGTAGAAAATTAAATATTTAAACTTTCACTAATATCATTGAATCAGAAAATAAATCTTTTGTATGTCATAAACGAAATTAAATAAAAAAAAAAAAAAAACGTTGCCAATCTGATATTCAAAATTCAACTGTGAAACGAATAAAACTATTCCTTCCTTATTTTAGTTTCTTTTATGAAATAATAATTTTATTATTACATCAAATAACTCGTACTATTATTTAAAGATATTATTATTCCTTTTTTGGTTTTCTATCTTTTTTAACAAAATGTTATATAACCTTTTCTGAATTTACATTTCCCTATCTTTGAATACCTCTGGTCAGTAAAAATCACGTAGGCGTAAAATACGCACTTTTAAAGTCCCTTTAAAGTCTCACATACATATACACACACACAAACACACATACACACGTAGCAAAAAAAACGGTCGATAAAATCGGTTTACGTCGCATTTCTTTGGATTTGCATGAACAAAGTCTATGGACCAATGGAGTTACCAATAACGTGAGTCGTGCGTCAATTCGGAAGCAGAAGTTTCACGAGCACACTTTCGAAGAATCAAACTCTTCCAGAACAGAATTTTCCTTTCCCTACAACCCCTTCCACCCTACCCCAATTCGAGTAGAATTTTTACGACGATACAAAACTTAAACCACGATAGGAGGATTCCATAGCTATCGGTTACGATGGATGTTTCTTTTATGAAACGAACGTAAAAATGAAAAATATACTCGAACATATAATACGAACGAATGATTTTCTTGAAAAATGATAAACCCTTTGTTCTGCATGATTTCAAACGAACGAATGAAAGCAGAAGAAAGTGAAAACCTGAAACACGTACGTAAAAATATATTCGAAAGTATAATGTATACATTTACAAATAAAAAAAATCGTGTGTTAGTGTGTGTGTATGTATATGTAGAAAATGTTTAAATTAAAAGACCACCAGATTTATGTTAATCGTGGAATAAAATTTACCTAATTAATCTCTCATCTCTTCTTTGTATCTTTCTAAACCTTCTCCTCCATTTCCCCGCTTCTTCTGTCTGGATACAGACGATTTAGAAATAGTTGTGTATATAAAATTTAGTTTGCTGGTTTTGCATGTTGATCAGGTGACTGATACAAACAGACTGACTAACTGAAGGTGAAATGAATCATCTTTCGTACAGTTTCAAACAAAATGTAAACATTAAAGAAGATAATGTGAATACAAAAACGTCAATAGGTAATAGAAAGTGTACTGTTCTGACAAATTCATGAATAACAAATACTAATAACGTGTTCTACGAATTCATATATGTATATTCATATATATATATATAGGATGTTCCAGCTACACTTTGGTGTGGCTTTGTTATAAAACGTTGATTTAATATAATTTTAAACTATTAAGTAAATTATAACAACACATAAAATAATACCACAATTACATACAATGGAATACATAAAATAATAATACACAAAAAAATATAAAAAGTAAGGTTAGTTGTAATTTGAATTGTAATACACTATTATCTGTTGAAAACTTATAGAACCTAGAGACCTAGATAATCTCTAATTAAAAATTCCTTTAATTAGCAATAAAAAATAAAAAATAATCACGATAGAAACTATCCTATGTACTAAGTTGAAAGAAAAAATACACAAAATAAAAAAAATTTCATTAATTTAATTTATTACATAATGTAATTATTTTAATTTCATCGATTCAGTAATTTCGAACTTCATTGGAAGCCTGACAATGAATTTTTATATGTAAAAATATACATTACAAAGTAAACTGACAAATGATGTTACTATCTTTTTATTAAGTTATTTTTTTTTTTAAATATATATAAGTCTAGAAATAAAAATAAAAGAAATTGACGTTCGTAAAGTCAACGTGAAGCACGTAAAATAATATTTCTTCGTCGTAAGTCGTAATATTTTTTGAATCGTTCTGCACCACGTATATATACATATATATATCAAAAAGAGAGAGGTGAAGAGGAGAAGAAATAAATAAAAAAAAAATAAAAATAAAATGGATTTCGTTCGCGTATCGGTAACATATTCCATCCTCGATCGTTTATTGCCATGAATACGTTTCTTGCACGTTTGAAAATACGGCAGGTGCAACACGATCAACTTATATACATATATCTACATATTGTAAGTATACTTGTATGTGTATGTATGTGTATGTTAATATTTTCTTATATTGTTTAATGCATTATTTTTTTCTCTTACGAAATTTTCATCATTTCAAGATAGAAGAAAATGGGGAATTTGTAATTTGATTCCTTTTTTATTCGCCAATTCTTTATTTCCTTTTTCGAAACTCTCTGACAAAAAAAAATAAAAAAAAATAAAAAAAAAATTAAAGAGAAGAAAATTTAACGGGATCGACGGTAGTAGGAGGGATTTAGTATATAGAAACGAGAAACACGAGACATAACTTTTAACGGACGGTGCGAGAAGCAATAAAAGGGTTCTGTACGCACGACCCAACTCCTCTCTTCTTTCGAGCAAAAATAAAAGGGCGTAATGTATCGGCAGTGCATCGGCGGTACACCGCCCGCAGCAGCAACAGCAACTGCAGCAGCAACATCAACAGCAACAGCAGCAGCAGCAGCAGCAGCAGCAGCAGTCTGCAGTACGCGAACGTAAAGCTCGAGGACACGTGTACGAAGAGTAAAAAGTGGATTATGCGTGCCTCCCGGTGATAAAAGTTCAAAGGGACCCAACAGAGAAAAACCCGTATGAACAAAGAGAGAGAGACACGATTGAACGAACGAATGAACGAACCAATGAACGAATGAATGAACGAATGAAACGTTCCTTTAGTACTCGTAAAACCAACAAACTAGACAACATAGTTTCAACGACATATCGATTTTGACACCTAAAAGATCAAAACCATTCTCTTGCAAGCTTTCAAATTCAAAGTGAAGATCACTATTGACGATTAATTCACTTATATATTTCCTTTAATCATTTTCTTATTGGATCAAGCTGTCTCTTCCTTTTTCACGTCGTCACTTACTATATTACACTTAGTTCCTATAAACACTTTGATATATATTTTCATTGATATTTAATAGAAAATAAAAATACAACCATATCTGTTGTTAGTTTATTGTATATTTGTAATTAGTATAAGTTTTTAAATTGAAGATATAAAGATACGATGTGTTGTTCAATATGTTGATAATTTGTACCTAAATAAAATTCATCGAAAATTATGAGACCGATACTATATTATATGTTTAACTAATATTTTTGTTCTCCTTTTTATTTCTTATTTCTCTCATTTTAAAGGCTAATAGGTTTCAACATAAATTCCAATTAGTCCAAACTATCATCAACATTGTAAATTTTGTTATTATAATATTTGAAGCTTATGAATATCATTACTCAACCATGCCATTAAATTATTCATTAAGATGAATCATGATCGAAAATCAATATAAAACCTATAACAACATCTACCTGAATTTTAAAATAATACTATATCACAGTTTTCAGGAAGATTAATATAATCGTATATATATATATATTAAAGGTATTGGCTATGTTCAAGGAAAAGAATAACGATGACGATGAAAAGAAAACGAAAAAGAAAAAGCAGCAGAAGAGAAAGATCGTAGAAATATCGAATAAAAACTAACGGATTCTTTTGATCGGAAGATCTTCAAAGGGCGGTAAGATAAAAGGCATCCTCGTAAATGTCATGTCTGTGTCTCGTATCATCGGCCCTCGTAGTAGGTCTGAACTGACGTAACGCATATACTAGGTATGGTCTTTGGGGTCTCGTGTGCGGTTTTGTAATATGTTACAAATTACTAACTATACATCCAACATATTTTTCCCCTAACTTATGAGTCCCACCGACAAAACACATAGAAAACATTCAAAAATATCTGTAGTAACAATTTAGAAACACACATAGCTACCTAATAAACGGTATCACAGATAAACTTATTGTTTTAGAAATACAGCATCATACTAAAAACATCAATTCAACAAAAAACCAACCCAACAACCCAGAGAAACATAGAACCTAGTAAACAGTAGAACAGACTAATACAGAGAAACACAGCGATACAATACTAAATACCAATTCAGTGTATTACAGTCAATGTACTAATACAAAAGTACAATACAACGGATAAAACATTAATCCAACAAGAAAACATAGAAACACAATATAGTAATACGGAAATACAACAGCAATTTAAGGTGGGAGGGGTGGGATGAGAAAAAAACATAGAAAGTGGAGTTAAAACACGGTAGCTGTTATTACTCTTTCAAATTCGAAACGTTTTTGAGTTGTCTCTTTCTATTTAAAAGGATTTCACTTTAAAAAGATTTTCCTTTTTCTCTCTATCTCTTTTTCAGTATACTCTTGTACTCTCTTTTTCTTTCCGTTTTTTTAACGCACTTTGGCTTTCATGGAAAAGCGATGAACGAGATTCACCTTTTACCGTGAAAAGGATACCCTACCTCCCAAAGTGGAAAGAGAGAAAGAGAGAGAGAGAGAGAGAGAGAGAGATAGGTTGTTCGAATCATCGTAATAAAAGTCCATTCGCGTTTTACGATGACGATCAAAGTAACGGACGGCATGCGATACGGCGCCCGTTTTAAAACGGATCCTCGAACGCAAACGTAACGTAACGGTAGTCCCCTGACGGGATATAGGAATCGATCGGGTTTTCTCTTCCGAATATGTGTGTGTGTGTGTATGTGTAATGAGAGAGAGAAAGAGAGAAGTTTTCTCGCAAATCGACAAGTACTGTGAGATAACGTTATCGTTCTACGATTTTATATCGATCTATGGATCCTCGTAATTTTTTTTTCTTTTTTTTTTTTGGATGATACTACCTCATCCTACCTATCCACTATTCCAAATGGTATAATAATTTTTTTTTTTTTTAAACTTCTTCGAAAATAAAACCTCTCCTCTCTTGTTGGAACAATCATCGTAACTGTCCAGTTACATTTATCTAACTCTTATGATAAAAATTCTTATTTATAGTTCTCAATTTTTTTTTTTGCAATAATTGATTTTCATTAAAAAGATCCTTCAATGATTTTTTAACCCATTGACTGTCAGACATATTTAGAGCCATCTTGTTTAAAATTTAAAAAAATACATATTAAGTTACTGATATAATATTGTAATGGTATTTACAATAATTAATAATTAATGTTTTTTAACGGCATATATAAATATTTTATTCAACTTTTGAAATAATTCTTAACGCAAATAACCATTTGTAATTAATCTAAAATTACAGCACACACACTACGAGATATATCGTAGTTGGCAGTCAATGGGTTAATATTATAATAGTAATTCATTTATTATTATACTTTACTTTTAATGTCGTATTTTTTAATCATACATATATAATAAGAATATTTTTGATCTAACAAGAATTTTATCTCGTCATCGTGGGTAGACGATGACGAGAAAACGAGTTAAATTAAAACGAGTTAAATTAAAAACGATTTTATATTTAAACAGGTATACTACTAGTCTGCTGTCAACTTTAACAGTATAATAATAAACGTTTTGATTTCCCTGAGAAGAAGAAAAAAACAATAAAATAAAGGAAATAAAAACTTCAACCATATAACAGTAATAAATTTGTCTACTGGGTGCACATAATCCAATCAAATATTCGACAGAAGCTGGATTAGATCGTTTAGATACCATTTTATAGACGTGTTATTACCAAAATAAGAATTTCTCTTCTTTATAAAATCGTGAACAACGCTTTAAGAAACATTAACATCAACATCAACGGCATCAAAAAACTGATGGTAAGAGACCCTTCTTTGGTACCCGAATAGTATTCTTTATTATCTGCATTTTATAACCGAGATGGTAAAGAAAAAAAAAAAAAAGAAAAAAAAAAAGGGCGTCGGTCGCCCTTCCTCTAATATTTTCTTCACTCATTCTTCTTTTTTTCACCCAGTTTTTCCATGAGCACACGATGAGACGACAGCCCCTTGGCACCATAGTAGTACCCGTGGTACGATGATGTATTTTTTAACTGCCGACGACACGAATAGTCTAATCTACACCCATTATTACCGGGCCTTTTATAGCGCATAAATCAATTCGCCCGAAAGCGAAGTTACGCCCCG
Source organism: Polistes dominula (assembly GCF_001465965.1). The sequence continues at coordinate 389,029 of NW_015149042.1, read as the reverse complement.
TGTCTAATCTCTATACCTTTTCTCCTCTCATCCCATTTTTTTTTCTTTTTTTTTTTTCTATTACTTTTATATTTTTCTTTATCTTTTCCACGAAAACTACAACGTTGTTAAAATATTCTTTATAAATATATACTTAGGATGTTCCAGGCACGCGTTGTTGTGGCTTTGTTATAAAACATTGATTTAATATAATTCTAAATTATTTAATGTTTAATCAACCTAATATTCATTAAGAATTTCTGAGAATTCCAATTAGAAATAAAATAATAATACACGAAAAAATAAAAAATAAATAAAAAGGCTACTTATGTCATATGTAAATCTGAAAAAAAAAAAAACGTATGACGTGAATATATCGAAATAATTGAATTGTAATACAGCGCCATCAATTGAAAACTTGCAGAACATGGAGACCAAGATAACCTCCAAATAATAAATCCTTAAATTAGCGATAAAAAATAAAAAATAAATGCGATAATAGATAAAAAATAAACGCGATAAAAAATAAGAAATAAACGCGATAGAAACTATCCTATGTGTTAAGTTGAAAGAAAATCACATAAAATAAAGAAATTACTATAATAATAATAATATTTTCTTATATTTCTTATAGGTATATAAATAAATTTATTTATATATTAACATTTCTATATGTATATACAATATTTGTAAGCAGATTTACATATTAAAATGAATATAAACAATTATACTATTTAATTATTGGTTCAACACCTAAGTATCATTAAAATTTTTGATATAAGAAATATTATTAATTATTTTTTAATATTACTACAAAAATTGAAAATAAAAAAGCAACATGAACAAAGCAAGTGAACATTTCTTCTGAAATTACAGCTGATAAAACATTATTACATTATTTGTTATAATACTTAAAATCTGTTCACAATACATGCATGAGTTAGATAAAGAAAAACCTAAACGTAAAAAAAATCATGGTCCCCATTTTTTGGCGAGTCACCAAACGCACAAGTTGGCGTCTTAAAACTTCAGAAAAGAAAAGTCCATCGTCCTTTTTTTCTATACTTTTCTCTTGACTCATATACGTGAACATCCGAATAAAAGAAAATAAGGGAAGGAAGGAAGGAAGAAGGGAGTAAAAGACGAAAACACTTTCATTCTTATACTTTCGGGCGAGTAGGTCAGGAGGAACTCAAACGAAATGGTGGGGAGGGGTAGTTGTGTGAAGAGAAAAGCAAAAAAAGAAAACGCACCCCTCGAAACACACGCATAAATATGCACACACACATACCTATACATATAACGTACATGTGTATGCATCGAACCGTGCATATAGGGAAAAAACACAGTCCAACAGAACCATTTGGAGAACACCATTTAACTTTGTAAACCATAGGGAAAGAAAAAAAAAAGGAAAAAACCTTTTCTATCCATTTAGTGAAAAAAACGCATCGAGGAAATGTTACGTCGATTGGAAATAAAAACAAATGATAGAAGAAGGGTAGTAACGAGAAATATAGGAGTGTCGGGAGAGAAAAAGAGAGAGAGAGAGAGAGAGACACAAACCACATATACAAACACACGCACACACATATGTAGGAAAAAACAACGTCAAGACAACCTATGTCGAATCGATGTTACGTATCTCTTATCGATTGTATTCGTGGAAAATTAAATGGAACGCTAAAAAAAATATAGAAAGAAAGAAAGAAAGAAAGAAAGAGAGATAGAAGAAAAGGAGAGAGAAAGATTGAAATCGACGATGTGGAAGATCCCTTTTGGGAAAACGAAACGACTATATATATATATCGTTAGATATCAAAGCGAATTCGATATTTCTTTATACTGGCGTCGAGTTAACGAGATGATACTTTTAAACCGTCACAAGCATCACCTATCCCTTCGGATGAAGGTACATGGAATTTCGACATGAATCAAACGGATTACACTAATCGATAAATGTCCTATCTATCGATCAACATTCAATGGATTCGTCTCATCATTATATATAATATATTATATCTGATTTTGTTCAAGATTAATCATTTTTCATGTGTGGTTTTTATTTTTTGTATATTTTTAGATTTATACTATTATTATTGTAATTTATATTTATATATATATATTTATTACGAGTATTATAATTGTAATTTATTATTTATTCTTATCTTGTTAACTTCAAATAGAAAAACATTAATCTGAACATTATATTATCATCTTCTAAGTATCGTAATAATCGTATAGATAATTGCATTAATCGATTTATACTGTAAATAATGAACATAGACTTCATTTAATAATCAATCATACGATTATTATAATTTATTATAACTCTTATCGCGTAAATGAATGAAAATGTAAATTAAAGAATAAATCAAATAAATAGAAATGTTTTTTCATTAATGTCACAATATAATTCATTATCAATTGAATAATGATAATAATATTATAACGTAACGCTAATTATCATGTTAAAGTACTAACGACATGTCGTAAGATATTAACTAACATAACAGATATTTACATTAGAAATCAAAGTAACGGATCTATAGTTTTCTTAGATTATATCGTATAATAGAAAATTGTCATTGTCACGCAGCAGGTATACGTGAATACCGATCTCACGAGAGAAGTAAAATGACTGCCGTCATATTATTATGCATAATATATACGTATGGTAGAAAAAAAGAATAAAAGAAAAAAAAAGAACCCCCATGATATAGGGTACGTTAAAAAGTTCAAAGTAATGGATAATCTAGGTCATTAAATTACTACGAAACAAGGTTGAACTCTTGTATATACTCGTGTATTTAAAGTTCCTATCTTAAACTTGGCATTTTAAGTAACTCAAGCATTTTTTGTTCTCTCTGCTTTTTTATTTTTTTTTCTACAGCGTATAGTATAGTATATTTTAAAGTATGTGTTATACGCAAAGAACCGTTTCGCATTACGTAGAGATTATCGTGAAAGAAATAATGCTTGTTGTTATCTCACTCACTCTCTCTCTCTCTCTCTCTCTCTCTCTCTCTCTCTCTTTCTCTCTTTTTAACTCACTCATTCTTGTCTTCTTCTTTCAAGTGAGAAAAGGCTAAGGAACAAACGCAAAAGCTAAAAACTTCAGCTCCCTTTAAACGTGGAGTTAGGGTGGGTCGGAAAAATTATGCTTGGAAAATAGCCAAGAGTGTTGGGTTAAGATCGTTTCATTGCACGGTCTTAAGTGATTTTCTTATTCTAGCGGTAGCACGCGAGGCGTTCCGTTATTTCACGTCTCTCGCACGTTATTACTAACTTCGAAGTAACGTAACGATCGGTGTGTGTTGGAGTACCGAAGGAGTTTTGCTTGACTGTTGTTTGTAGCTCGTGCCTAAGCTCGTCGCGATAATTTACATTTCATTTTAAATTACCAGTTTGCTACGGACCACCAATCTTCTTTTTTTTCCAACTGTATGAAAAGGTCGATGAATATTTTTTTTTTTTTTTTTTTTATTATTTTTGGGGTTCATCCATAGACGAAAAGAATGATCTAAAGAAATATTTCGCTTTTGAATTAAAGTTAACTGTGGTGCTCCGTTTTTTTGTGGATAAAATGAATTAAGAATAAAAAATATTTATTTTTAATATTATTATAGATTATTATTATTATTATTTAAGAATTAATATTTTATGTGTTAATAATATATATTAATATTTTTATATTTAATTAAATATAAATTAAATTTATATTATTATAAATTAATTAATATAATTAATATATAATAAATATTAATATATTATTTACATATATTAATAAATATATAATGACATAAAGAATTAATATTTTTTCTATATCTTTCCTATATCTTTCCTATAATATCTTTTCTATTATAATAATATCCATTTTTACATTTAACATATTGAATCTTTTACAATAGATATATTCTCATATCAAATAAACTAATCTATCTCTAACATAATACTTCACATATACATATACATACATATATATTCTTTCTACTATTCTAATTGTCTTCCATAGTTATTCCATCTATCGGAACGAATTGTTAAAAGAAACAAGAAGAAAAAAAAATAACAAATCCCATCAAATAGAATAAACGTATATAAAAGATCGATATAAACGATTATCGATGAAGAAGGGGGATTAGGGTAAAGTAACTATATATATATATATATATATATATATATATATATATATATATATATATGTATGCATGTATGTATGTATCTATCTATCCTTCGAGGTACATTGAAGCCGCCCACGTAAAGTAGCAGCGAAAGGTTTCGAGGTTCCTACGGTAGAAATGTCAGTACCTAGACGGCCATTATCCTCAGCCACTATCTTGTAACCTTTTTAAGGAGACACTAAAAAAGGAAGGGAAGGTGACTGGGCGAGTGAACGAATATAACAACGAACAACAAAGATACCACCACATATACAAAAGTCGAACGAAGTTTCGAATAAGTAACTAACATAAGTGAATAAATGTGTGTATTTGTATGGATGAATAACTGAGTGACTGAGTGACTGAGTGACTGAGTGAGAAAGAAAATAAAATAAGAAATAAAATAAAATGAAAACAAAAAATGAAATGAAATGAAAGAAAAAAAGAAAATGGAAGGAAAGTAGTAAACTTGTGCCTTCTTCCTGCCCACCGATTTTAGGTTGCACCGAATAAACGTCCCCACGTTTTCGGAGGACGTTGACGTCTACTCGGCCCTTTCTCAAAGCAGAAAGAGTAAAATAAGAAGAAGAAGAAGAGGTGAAGGAAGAGGTGGGGAAAGACGAAGGAGACGTGGAACGAACATGGGCCGTGCCCAGGGGGGAAAAGGAAGACTATGGTAATGCCGGCAGACGTTTCGGGGCCGTAAAAATAATACGATAGTGTCCCGGCACAGCTACCGGGTACTTTGGCCGCTCGCGTGCACGGTGATTCATTCCAGCACGATAAAAACCGACGTGACTCAAATCCGAAACGAAATGAGAAAGAGAAGAGATGAGAAGAGAGAAGAGAAGAGAAGAGAAGAGAAGAGAAGAGAAGAAAAGAAAAGAGAGAAGGAAGCGTGCGAGTAACGTATAACACACTTCTTCTTCTTCATTTCATTTCTTTCAGGTTTAGTATTATTGTTTTGGAAATACAAGAGTTCATATTATTTATGAGAAATGTTTAAATTAATCAATTAGTTGTTTTCCGTGTCCACAAAATAAAATATATATGAAAACTTTGTATCGTAGGATAGGTAGAAAAAATTGGATAATTAATATAGTTAATATAATTATCGGTTTTACAGTACTGTTATTTTGTTGGTATTTTTTTATCTACCAGGTGAATAATTAACAGGTGTTAAATATAATATATATATAAAATATAAATAATTACAACTATATATTGCTAGAATCGTTTAAGCATATAAACGGATTTCTCTCTCTCTCTCTCTCTCTCTTCTTATATAAAATTCGTAAGAATGGTCATTTACATCATATGAATGATGTAAGACTATCAATGCAAATATAATTATTTCGTATATATAAAACTAAACATAAAACCTAAAAATTCTTGTCATTAAAAATATAATTTAAGTAACTTGTAATATAAAAAAATAAAAGTAAGAAGAAAAGTAATTCATTGCCAACTAAAAATCAAAACTTAAAAGTTAATTAGTCGCGAAACTTGACGAGAGAAGTACTTACTATAATCGAAAGGAGTCTCTAAAAAAAAGAGAGATAGAGAGAGAGAGAGAGAGATATAGAGAAAGGGGGGGGGGAAATATGAAGGGTATCGATTCCCATCGACGAAACGGAGCCATAATTACAGGCCGGTTTACTTACGCTCGCTGTGTGCCGCTATTTTTGGCACARCCGCCCGCCCGCCAAGTATTTCCACCAGGACCTACCTCAAACTATCAAGGAGGACGTTTTGGAGGGCCTCAAGGGCTCACCAAGAGATTGATCTTCCCATTTCTTCTCGCAAGAGTACATTCAACGTGACTTAAACGTTCAACGAAACAACCCTAGTGAAATTATTAACGAGAAAACGCGACACTCGATATTTATTTGTTTGTTTCTATTCTTTAGTGAATTTACGTTTAATATTATTATAAATTTTGTTTGGAATATTTAATGATTTCTATTAAACAAAATAATTTTAAGTAAATATATAAATAAAAGAGTAAAAAAAAAAAATATTATTTATAATTGGGATATCGAATGATCAAGAAAAATTTATATACCGAATAATACAAACAACATTTGATCTTAACTCAATTCTCGATAATTTGTCGAAAATTTATCAAACCATGTAAACGGAGTTAATAAATATATAATAAATTCTCGAAAAAAAAGAAAAAAAAAACATTATTAAAGTGCAAAAGACAAATAACAAAAATAAAAAAGAAATAAAAGAAATAAAAATTTATTAAAAGATATAGAATGGTATAGCGAATTTGTAGAAGTCATGGTCTGCCAAAAATCCAGACGCTATAAATTATGGTATCCCGAAATGAAAGTCGACGATCGTATATTTATATATACAATATACACACATTATATTTTTAAATATATATTCATAAATTATATTATATTTTAATATATATACATTTAATATATAATATAATAATATATTTAAATATAAAATATAAATAAATAAATATACATAAAATATATATATATATATATATATATATGTATTTAACTTTTTAAATACATATATCTATACATCATTTACTTCTTTTTAAATATATACCTATATATATTTAAAAAGTTTAATTCTCTTGACAACGTAGGAATGTCGTTATTCAGCAAGTTTTTCTTCGTATCTAGAATTTCAGATGACTATTTCTGGATCAACCTTGGCTGGTAGCAGCTTCCGAAGTGCACAGGAACGAGTGACTCGGCTGCTGGGCTCGAAGGAGCAATTATGCCAGTGCAGAGCTCGTTTATTCGCAAGGAAAGAGGTAAACGAATGTCATCGGTCCCGTTACACGCCCTTGGCAAACTGCCACACGCGGAATTTCAAGTACAAACCTCAAGAATCGCCTCGTTTATTCTTCTTCCCTTTCATTCTCTCTCTCTCTCTCTCTCTCTCTCTCTCTCTCTATCTTTATCTTTATCTGTATCTTTCTTTCTTTTCATCATCTTTTTCACACTTTTTTTAATCCTTTCTTTCTTTTTCCTTCCCCTCTCTCATTTCTGTGACCTTGAATTTCGTCGAGATTCTCACGTAGTAAGTCAGGCCAATTTTAATCCTCGAAAATACGATGAAAACGTTTTCTTATTCATGGTGATCTTAATTAAATCTGCTTTTTTTTGAATCTTAGGTCAATGATAGGATGCAATGATCGAATGTAAAGTAAGTTTAAATGTTAACCCTTAAAAGGTACCATCGGTGAAATACGTAAAGTGCTGTAAATAAATTTAAAATTATTTCAAAAAATAATATTCATAATATATTATAGAAATGAACTGTATCTATTACATGCAATTATAAAAAATTTTAAGGGCTGTTTTGTTTACTTTAATTTATGCACAATTATCAAATGCTAAAAATAAAAAATAAAAATAAAAACAACATTACTTATAATTTCATTCTAATTGCAAGTAATAAACGTGACGTATTTGATTATACCTTTTAAGGTTTAATTACTCGCATACATTCAAATGACTCTGACGAACAAGTCACACATACATACACAAACGAATAAAACGAGAAAATAATTAGTAATATCCGTGAACATAATTAAACGTAATAAAGAAAACAGTCACGTTTAACTAAAGCAGATTCGTTTAGTAACTAAATACATCTTTCCTTTATGAACATTAGTCTTTTTAATAATTTGTCATTTTACAGTTTAACACGAACAATACACATCTTCCTAATACCATAAGCGGATTTCATAGCGTGCAAAACGACCAGCAAAGATAATCGATAGAAACACACATAGAAATATAATATTTACAATTATAAGATAATATAATTGTATTGTATAATTGTATTATATAATTATATAATATATATAATACATGTTGTATATATATTATATATTATATATTATATATATACAATTTGTGGAAATTGAAGATAAAATAATTTAACTGGATAATCGATTATATTAGAAAGACCACATGAAATGTTTATTCTAAACTACATTTTATTAAATTTTTCTATACTTTTCCTATTTTTTATTTTTCTCACTCAACTTAAAAAAAAAAAAGGTATTAAAGTGGGTTCAAACGTTATATTAACTTCCAGTCTGGCTGCGTGTTGTTTGCCTGCTTGTCTTTTCTTTTCTTTTCTTTTTTCTATGTATTGGTAGACAAGAAAGAGAGAAAGGGAGAGAGAGAGAGAGAGAGAAATACCAGGATCGAATAAATGTTTGCTTCGAGACTGATCGATTGTGTCCCGATGACTCGACAAAACGATTCCAAGAGACTTCTCTAGACGAACAACTTTAGCTATCCCTATCTACGTTTAGGTTTTTCCTATCGAATACCTTCGCGACAGCTTTAACAACGATGTCGAGGATATCTAATCGAACCTTTCGAAATTCTATTTACATTTGATACGTCAAATGACGTATATTATGTTTCTGAAGAAATAAAAAGAAAATAAAATTAAAATCATTATTATTCATTTCATAAAATATATGTTCACGTGTCTCTTTTATTTTCTTTTTTAATAATTTATTAAAGAATTTTTGATATAAAAAAAATATATATATATATATATTAAATATTTCAAATATTTTTTTATTTAAATAATCCAATCTAATAATCTAATCCAATATATATATATTGGATTAGATTATTATTATTTAGATAATAATATATTAGATTATTATTATCCAATCTATTATATATCTATTATATATCTATAATAATAGATTAGATTATTATTATCCAATCTATTATATATATATATAATAGATTGGATTATTTAAATAAAAAGATATTTGAGTTTCTACCATACCTAAATTTCATGTGTAACACTAGACGTCTTATTTGATACTACTGGAAGTTCTTATTTGACTTGTTACTAAACTCAGTATTGTTTACGTACACTATATATATATAGATATATACTTATGAATATAATCTCGAACGTGTGACCTAAACCAAGGTAAACACATACAGTAAGAAAACACACACATATACAAATGATCTGTCGCGTGACATTTAATTAAATAGAAAATATTCTAAAGATCAACATTTTTACTTGATAACAAAAAATCAAACGTACAAACTTTATTTTCATTTTCTATCTTTCCCAAATAAAATGTTAACAAGTATTAATTAATAATAAATTATATAAGAATCGTTAAGAAAGAAAAAAGAAAGAGACAAAAAAAAATTGATTTGAAGAAATAAAAGACAAAAATTTATTGATACCGTTAGAAGACAGAGTAAAAAATTCCAACGTTAGTTATTGGCCAATCAAATAAAATTCTCAAACTGTAGTTGAAATACTTGAAACTCTCCCATAGCAAGTATTGCAATATACCTACTGAAACGTAATAAAATTCAAGAAGAACATTTTAGGAAGGATCATCGAAGAATTTCGTCGAGTAGGCGACCTTTTTGAAAAAGAATGAAGAATTCGATCTTCCCTCTTTTCCCCACCGAACACCCTTCCAAACCTCCAACCATTTCGTTTCGTTTCCTTTCATTTGAAGGAACATTCAGGAATTAAGTTCGGCCCCAGGGGCATTCCCGCATTTGGGAAGGTTCTTCTTTCTCTTAACAGCAAAGAGTCTCTCTCGCGAATTCGCAACTTCCATTCCTACTCAATCCCCAAACTTTTCTTTCCCCTTTCTTCTTCCCCTTTCCATCCCTTCTTCTTCTTCTTCCTCTTCTACAAATTCATATTTTTTTCCTGTTGGTATTGTAATTTTTCTTCTTTCTCTTCTATTTTTGTTTCTTTTCCTCTTTTGGTTCTATTATTTTTCACATACTTTTGTTTCACGGTATTTAATTTCTCATTCAATTTTTTTATATTTCATCTAAGATTCTCTATTTCTTTTACTACTATTCTACTTCATCTATATTCTCTTCTTCTATTATTTCTTATTTAAATCTATTTCAATGTATTTAAAGTTTTGTTTCTGTTTTCTTATTTGATTTAACATTATCTGTTTCTTTTTCTATCATTTTACTTCATCTACTATTTCCCCATCTTTTTCTATTTCTCATCTAGTTCTACTTATTCTTCTTTTTTTACTTGTATTATTTTGTGTTGATCCGTTTGATACTAATTCTTCTATTTGTGACCCCTCTTTTGCAAGATTTTGGATTTGGCAAGTCCAAGTGGTTAGGATCCCACGCCACAACTACAAGACGACTACGATGACGACGACGACGACGACGACGACTACTATGACGACAACGACGACGAGTAGTCGCCATTGAACGGCCTTCCTATGGGGCTTCGATGGATGAATTATTTAGCCGATTATGTCGCGGAGAAACCGTGGCAACGGTCTCTCCCAAGCCACACGAGCCTTCCTAGCCTCTCTTGCATTATTAATCCTCTCACTGTGTTCCGACTCTGCACGACTACGAAAAAATACCTTCCACCCTTACCACCACCACCTTCTCCTCCTCCTCATCCTCCTACCTCTTTTTTTTTTCTTTTAGTCTCACTACACTTATTCGAACAATCACACACGAATTTTCATATTTCGTTTTAGTCCTCGTTAGCATGGAATTTCTTTTTTGCATGCATAAATAAAGTAACGTAATCTTAAAGATAATTTAAACCCTCACCGAATTCTCGTGATTACAATTATACAGAAAATTACTTCAAAGTAAAATCATTCTATCGAAAATAATTGTACATAAGAAAAATTATTAATATAAATAAAAATCAAATTATTAATATAAATATAATAATAAATATAATACATAATTAAATTTGGGTTTTCCCATATTAATTATTTTTTTGGAAATTAATATTTCCCTATAATAATCCATTAAATAGATTATAAAATACATTATCACAAATTATTAATATAAATAAAAATCAAATTAATTATAACAAATTACATTCTTTCGAATAAACTTACATTCAACTATGTTGACACTTTAATTTGCGAGAGAAAATATAAGATGGCTAGAAACATTTTCGAAATGTAGAAACAAGATGAAACAACATAGAAAGAGAAGAAGATAGTGTGGGTGGAAAGGGAAGAAGAAAACGAAGAAAAAGAAGAGAGGAAGAGAGAAGGAGGTGAGAAGGGGTGTTAGGCCTTGAAGTCGCATACGATCGTTCAAGGACTTTAAAGTATTTCGAAGGAACGCTGAGAGGAGGTTTACTATGTTTCCACATTTCTACGTAAATCGGTTTGTACTCGTAAATCACTATTTTTCTTTTCCACACGATGTGTAATCGTTCGTTTTCGACTCCAACGACGATCTTTACCGAACCTAACGAGTATCTTTTTTAACGAGAAAATACCTAACCATGTGTTTTCAAACTCCCCTATTTCTCCTTCAATTTGATAAAAATAAAAGTAGAAAAATGACTGTGGTAAATTTAAATTAATTGCTTATTATTTGTATTTGCAATTCTCGTATCAGGAAAGGGTTTTTATTGTTCTATTTTATTTTATTTTATTTTATTTTGTTTTATTGTTTTTGTTTTTATACGCAAAACGGATAAACGTTTATGTCACATTTGCATCAGTGTTAAAAGAAAATCTTTTCGAAAATGAGTCTCCATGATTGAATAAATTTTCTATTTCTATTTAATGTATGTATATGTATATATATATATATATAACAATACATTTTTCTAAGCGACAATTTCAATTTCCCATTTTGACAGATTCAATTTTTGTCTGAAATATTTTATTGAAAGTAAACACTGAAAAAAATTATGTATTAGTAGTACTTGTATTTACTCGGTCATGTATGTGTATATTTTCTTGTGGAAACGCGTGAACGTTTAAATTTAAATTTAGTAAGCTCCGAACTGTCGTTTACTCAGGAGTGTGCCTAACCATTCTCCTCTTCCCACGTTTTTAACCAACAGGTTATGGGCCCAGAGCTCTCTGTACTTAATCAAGAAGACGAAGACGAAATCGGAAATTTTTGAGAAATAGTGAGAGTGAGACTGAAAGTAGTGATTCTGAACTAGACATAATGTCTGAACCAARAGTTTACCATATTCACCGTTTCAACGGTCAAAATTATCAATTATGGAAACGGCAGATGGAAATTTATATGGTNCGTGAACGTTTAAATTTAAATTTAGTAAGCTCCGAACTGTCGTTTACTCAGGAGTGTGCCTAACCATTCTCCTCTTCCCACGTTTTTAACCAACATATTTCATAGTTAAATATAAGATATAACACAGATAACGTGAGATAAAATATACAATTGTTCGATAGAAGAAGGAACAGATTCAAATATAAAAAAGGAGAATGCATTTGTAGAAGGTTTTATCAAACTTTGTTGGATTCCATATTAATAAAGTTTCATTTATCGCTTTTCATTATTTTCCAAATATGTATAATTAATTTCGTTGAAAATTCGTTTTTATGTAAAGGATTGTTATTACTCGAACAGAAAAAGAAATAAAACACAAAATTAACTAGAAGAAGGAACAGATTCGAATATAAAAAAGAGGAATGCATTTGTAGAAGGTTTTATTAAAATTTGTTGGATTTCATATCAAACTATTTTCATTCGACTGTGTTCATTATTTTTCAAATATGTATAATTAATTTCGTTGAAAATTCGTTTTTATGTAAAGGATTTTTATTACTCGAACAGAAAAAGAAATAAGACACAAAATTAACTAGAAGAAGGAACAGATTCGAATATAAAAAGGGGAATGCATTTGTAGAAGGTTTTATCAAAATTTGTTGGATTCCATATCAAACTATTTTCATTCGACTGTGTTCATTATTTTTCAAATATGTGTAATTAATTTCGTTGAAAATTCGTTTTTATGTAAAGGATTGTTATTACTCGAACAGAAAAAGAAATAAAATATAAAGTTAACTAGAAAAACGAATAGAACGAATATAATAAAAGGGGAATGCATTATTAAAAAAAAAGTATAATAAAAAATTAAACAATTTAATTTAATACAAAACTTATATATAAAAATATAATTTAATTATATGTACATTTTTATTTCAATTTATTTATACATAAATAATTTTTGTTTCTCAAAAAGATAAAAAAATAAACTATATATTTAACTAGAAGTTTATAAATAATCGTCAGGAAAGAGTCAGAGAGAGGGAGAGAGAGAGACAGAGAGAGAGAATTTAACAGGAAATTACAGGTAATTGGCATGGAGAATAAAAACGATTCAACGAAAATTTATATTAATTTTCCACCAGAAAGACGTTTCCGAATAACTCGATCTAACGAGAGACGAACACCGAAGTTGCTTATGGGTCGTTTTATTAATGTCTTAGAGAAACTCTTAAACGAAAGACGTAGATTTGGCGAGTATCCAGAATCGACCAAAAAGATTCATCTCTTTCTACATTTTTTTATGTGTTTTTTTTTTTATTTTTTTATTTTTTTATTTCTCTCATTTGGTTTAACTTCGTTTCAGTTTTTCTTTTTTTTTTTCTTTTTTTTTTTTTTTCTTATAAATCGTCAAGTCTTACACTATTCAAAAGCTAGGAATATATTTTTCTCAGTACATTAAAATGTTAAATACCGTCAGTTAGGGGAACAGGAGGAGGAGGGGGTCAAAGGTGACTAGCATATTCTTTTTTTTTTTATTTCTTAAGACTTGACGTTTGAAAGATTAACCGTGTTACTAATAATACTGAAATATAGGACGATTAATGTAGCAAGGGGAATGAATGAAATATAAATAAAAATATAGATAAAAAGAAAATTAAATAATATATATATATATATATATATATATATATATATATATATATATATATATATATATATTATGAATATAAATTTTGTTAAAGTATTATTGTTATTACTAAAAATAATAAACGTTATATTATAACTTAAAATATATATGTGCCCATAATTGTTTCGAAATATTTAAAGAATTACATTTGAACACTATATGAATTCTATATAATATTGAAATAACAAACATTATCTAACGATTTATTTTTGATAATAAAATTTCAAAAAAATTGATGATAATTATATTGAATTTATTCAATTTAAAAATAATATGCTGTATGAAATAAATGATAAAGTAATTTTTTTTTTTAAATTTTAACTTATCATTAAACCACTTTCATAATTATGGGCACTTAATGATATATATTACATAAAAATAAAAGACTAAACCGTATAGAATTTATACGAGTGTAAATTTCATAGTAAATTCTTCAAAAAAGAAAAAAAAAAGAAATCTCTATACGTAGGAAAAAGAAAGAAGAAAAAAAAATTGATAGAAAAAATAAGAAGAGGTTATTTTCACGTTCCTGTCGCATTCTCGGAAGTGTCACTCGTTCTATCGATCGCGAACGTATTACGAAGAAGCTTCTTATTTTTCTTTTTTTTTTCCTGCAAACAAGAAGGTACTCCTTGAAAGAGAGAGAGAGAGAGAGAGAGAGAGAGAGAGAGAGAGAGAGAGAGGGGTTCGATTTATCCCGTGGAAGAAGAAGCAAAAGGTTAAGAAGGCCCCCTTCGTTTTCCCCTTTTTGTCCCCACTCCGATTCCCAATCGAAAATCCCTCGAGATGGTCTCGAAAGAGTAGCGCGAGAGAGGGTTYCTTCCTCTTCCTCTTCCTTTTCCTCTTCTTCCTCTTCTTCTTTCTATCTTTCTTTAAAGGAAAGGAGGCTTATAAGTAATCCTCGAAGCACAGCAACACACTGAACGGAAGGTAGCTGAAGATAATAGGTAATTCTCCGAAGAGATTAGCCATTAACCTCCGCCTCCTCGATCTCTGGATGGAATTCGCGTTACGTTTTTTCTTTTTTCTTATATATCAAAAATAAAAAAAATAAAAAAATAAAAAGGAATATTACTATAGAATAGAAAAGAGAAAAATTAACAAATAAAATTGCAACATTGCAGCAGAGCTTTTTTGATCGATCCCAATGATCCAGAGATGTTAGTTGGTAGCGTGTAATATTTCATTCGTCACGATCGTATTTCAATATATCTTTTTTTCTTTTAATATTTTTCATTTATTTATTTTATTATTTTATTAATTAATACTTAGTTTTCTTTTGCTCAAGATAATTGCATAGATATTTGTTTTTCTTTTTCACTATTTACATATATGTATATGCTATCCTATTTTGTAATCAAAATTAATTTGACAAGTACAAAAATTATTTTTTTATTTTTAATCACAGTATAATATACATATATATTACTTATATATTATATATTAATTATTTATATAATATATAATTACTTATTATTATTTTATAATTGTCATTTTAAATATAATATATAACTATCTTTTCCAATATAAATATTCTTATCTAATTATACAAAGAGAAAGAGAGAGAGAGAGAGAGAGAGAGAGAAAAAAAGAAAAGTAGAACAAAAAATGTTTGTCTTATAATTACAAGGAACAATTTGAAAAAAAAAAAAACAAAGTCAAAAGTAACGAGAACCACCATAGAGACCATAGAACAGTAATTAAACCCTTGTCCGGTAGTATAACAACGTATCTCTCGTAGTATACTTACATTTATACTTTACACACACACAGACAAATATATACAATATATATACTTTATCTGTAAAAGATGTATACGTGTATAAATACATAGTTAGAATGTAGTTGTTTTCTGTTTCAAGGGGACCGACTCTAAAAATACATACTTGCCACGCAAAAGAGAAAACCTCGGTAACCCCACGTTTTCGCCATTTATTTTGCGAACACTTTTGCTACTAATGAAGGTTCGTTCTCGGTGGCGCTAATCGTAAAAAGCTTCTCTCTCTTCCTTTCCAACCAAAAAAAAAAAAAAAAGAAAAGAAAAAGAAAGAAAAAAAAATCATACATAGAACGTATGTACAAACGTATAATCTTTTACTTCTTTTTCTTTTTTTTTTTTTATAGATACTCTTACAGATCTTGTGTAAACTAATCTATCTACTAGATAAACCGAAGCAAGCTACTATTATCTTGTTACTTTTCTATCTCTTTTTTTTTTCTTAACATCATGTGGTATCTTTTACCCTCTCACAATTAGTTCTGATATTAAACTGCATAAAAAGAATTTTAGTTTCATCCCTTTTTACTTCGTAGTCTTGCTCATTAATATTTTTCAAATCATACCTAAACCATTCTCGAATATTAAAATATTAAAATTATTTATCCATAATTATTAGAATCATTTCCTTATTCTTACAGATTTATTTCAAAATTGATTGATTTCAAAAAAAAAAAAACAAACAAACAAACGAACTTTATTATTAATATAAATAAAAATTATTTCATCTGATCGTATATATATGTATTAATTTTTTACATTTGAGTTGGTACTTTTAAACGTACAGAAGTCCGTTAATCGTGTCGTGTACCTGTCGGCCCTTCAACCCTTTCTTTTTTTTTTGTTATTTTTTTTTTTTACATATAACGTCAAGTTGGAATAAGACAAGCATGGAACCGGTTTTTCTTTCCACTTCCCTCTACTTCCCTTTTGCCCCCTTCACCCTGAAGCGCGCGTGCTTCTTGTGTTATGTTAGCCAAATACACATCTAACGACGAAGGACGCGTGCGAGAGCTTGAATTCGTAAGAGTATTAGTTTCTTCCTCTCTTGATCCATGTGAAAACTTCTCCTCTCTTCTTTTCTCTTATTTTATTTTCTCTATTACAATTCTCTCTCATGGCTTGTGCCAAAGGCAAGTTGCTTGGTTAAACGAACCTCTATGGGGGACAACAACAAGCTAACTCCTCGAGTACACTTTTACCATCTATTATTTTCTTATAAGAAGATCAATCCAATTGTTATAAATAATACAGGATCAAATATTATCAATGTAATAGGATAAAAACAATATTTTCTGAATTTTTTTGTTTGTACAACTTCCCTATGATACAAAGTTTTTATATATTTTATTTTACAATAAAATACTATATTATTATAATATATTATTTAATATAATATATATAATAATATTATTATTATATTAATATTACAATATAATATATATTTATTTATATTGTATTGTATTAATAATATATTATTAATAATATATAATATAATTTGAATAATATTTAATTTTTCGTATTTTTAATCAAATTAATAAAATATATTATAATTAACCATGATTACCATAAATATTACTTTGTATCATAGTATTCGTATTAATATATTTATATACAATATAAATTTAAACAATATTTAATTTTTCTTACTTTTAATAAAATTAACAAAATATATATACTATCCATAATTATCATAAATATTATTTTATCCCATAGTATTCGTAGTATGTAGTACTTTATAATTCTGTATTAGGAAAATATAAAGAAAATAAGTTTGTTTTATTTTTCGAATATTGGTGTTTTAGATAGGTATGTAGGTACGTAGGTAGGTACACTCACACACCTCGTTGGAAAAGAAAATTCGAAGGAATCTCGAGGGAACTCTCGGAACATACGATCTCTTATCGAGGAAGCAACTATATTTCTAATATTACCATCTCGACACGAGATAAGGTCACGTACAAGTTGGTCGGGAAATAGTAGCAAAGAAAAGGCAAATATAGCCCATTTCTTAGACCCAGATCTGCGCATATGCTCGCGTACACGACTCCGATGGTGTTATTTCTGGTTCGGTAGAGAAACCATACTGCATCCGGTCCTCCCTCTGGAGAAAACGAATGATAGAGAGAAACAGAGAATACGAGGAGCAGGAGGAGGAGGAGATGGGGGTGAAGGGTGGAGGATGGAAGGTGGAGGGTAGAGGGTGGAGGGTGGAGGGTGGAAGAATGAAAAAAGTATGGGAGTCACGAATTGGCACGGATATTCGCAAAAGATATAGTCTTTTTTAGAAATTCATTTTGAAAATTCTACAAAACGTACGAAATATTATTACTTCGCTCATTTATATTGTGTATGTGTATGTCTGTGTGTATTAAATACACTCTAATTAATTAAAAATCACTTAAATAAACGTTCGTTTACAAATTCGATATATTTGTTTATTAAGTTCGTTCGATTAATTAATTATTCRATGGTTATTCTTTTTTTTCTTTTTTCATTTTATTTCTATGTAATATAATCACCGATAAATTGTAGTAAAATATTTGATTATTGATCGAATTAATTTATATTTTGGAAAATTTCGTTATTTTAATCAAACTAATTGAGATTACTCTGGATTATACGAATTATTAATTTAATCGTATACAAATCTCAAGTACAATATTTTATGTTTGTCAAGCAGAAAAATGAAAAATCAAAAAACAAATTAAATAGATAATTATTTATTGTCGATAATTGTGACAGTGGATTGAATAAACAGAATAAATAATATATAACAATTACAATATTTTATTCAAATCCACATTGGTCATAACAAAATGTATTTCATTATTCCTTTCATAGTTTAATTTAATATTACATTTAAAAGAATATTATATATATATATATACTATAATAGTACTATATAATAATAATAATAATAAAATTATAAAAGCTTTAAAAATATTTGATACAAAAAAAAAAGAAAAAAAAATACAAAAGAGAAAGAATAAGTAGTAAAATTAAAGTTAAAGAAAATAAATGAGTTAATAGAAGAAGAAAAAAGATGACTTTGAATTAATAAACATTATAAAATAAAATATATAAAATCCAGGCAAGTATTTTATATAAAAATCGATCACCGTTAAATGGATCAAATTGATCAAAAATCTATACAAATGAAATGTTGTTACACTAGTGAAAGAATAAGTTAGAAACTAGTTGAACGAAATAAATGTCAAATCTCTTGACAATTCTCATCAGGGTCACTTGGAAGACCATAGTTTGTAACACTTCTCAATCTATCTGTCTTTCTCTCACTTTAGAGAATCACCCTCTTTGGTTGAAAGTCACAAAGCAACACTCCAATAGATGTCTAATCTCGGTGCAATATACTAAACGTGTACGACGAATCGTCCGATTTTCGGGGTTCATTAGGAACTCCATTCAAACTTGTACGAGTTACTTGAGTTTCAACTTACAAATACACCTATATACACCATACATATACATATATATATATATATATATATATATATATCTTTCTCTTACTATTTCAGTTTTCAACGATTTACACTTCGTGCTGTTGGAGACTACGAAGACACGTAGTAGACACGTTGAATATCCTTTTATTAACCGTCATCATCAAACTGCTACTTCTTTCCCCCTCTCCCCATATACTTTGCTCGTAACCCCTTTCATTCAAAACCCCCTCTGTCTCCTTCCACCCGCCGTTTATAAACGCTACACACTACGCAGGTAATAATGATTTAGCAAAGGACATGAAAGACGAAGATGAAGAAGATGAAGAAGAAGAAGAAGAAGTAGAAGAGAAAAAAAAAATAGTTATTACGATTTATAAGAAAAAAACCTCTTTTACCACGGCAAAAGGTAATTTTCTTAACGACGCGTCGAATCGTTTTCCTTTAAGAAACGAGAAATAGAAGCAAAGTAATTCGATAGAAAGAGAGACAACTAACCATAAGATCAAAAGAAAGAAAAAAAAACAAGACAAATAAAAGAATGAAGAAAGTAAAGGATGAAGAATGAAAGAAAGAAAGAAAGAAAGAAAGAAAGAAAGAGATAGTAAGCACGTTTACCAAGCCGGAGGGCATAAATCGTACGATGACTAGGTATAATAGCATTTAGACGGACGTTCTACCTCGATGAATCCTGATTTCATCGAACGATCCTGCCGTTTCGAACGTTCATTCTATGCTCTTGACACGCATCTGTGTTTTGTTAACGTCTATCTGCTTGCTTACTTGCTTACTTGCTTGAATGTTTGTCTGTTTGTCTGCTTTCGTATACACCAATATACATACATACATATGTATGATATATAATACAGAAATAAGTAGAGAGAAATAGGAATAAGTAGGATTTCAAAAGGGGAGAGAGGAGGGGGTGGGGAGTGAGAAGTAGGGGAAATAAATCTTCTTTATAAGTTTGTTTAAGAAGAAATTCATCGATCTTTCTTTCTCATTCAAGCAAAAGTTACAATTGGAAGTCTTTGACGATGTTCTAATCCTTTCTTAGCCAATCACAGAATAGTGAACGAATCACACAGTCAATGTTCTAATCATTTTCATATATTCTACAATATGAGATAATACGTATTATAATATATGTATTTTGTAATATTGTTATGTTAGTTAAAAACTATAGTTAATCCATTAACCTACCACCCAACAAGAATGCAAAAAAAAAATTAAATTAAATTAATTGTATAATGATATTTATACTAATCAAATAGAACTATTTTTGCAACAATTGTTTTTTATTTTATTTATATTGTCAAAAATGAAATATTAGATAGTGTATGTCATTTAAATATTATTATAGAATTCATTTGGTGTTAAAATGTAATTTTTTAAACCTTTGGGGTACACATTTATTTATACATGTATTTATAATTTTATACCTATGGAGTATAAATTTATATCTATAGGGTGCACATATGTTAAATAAAATTACTTTGAAATATTAAAATAATTTAAATAAAATATTAAATATTATAATAATTAATTATAATAATATTAAAAATTACTTATATATTACTTTGAAATAAATCAGAACAGAACTTAGTTAAATCTCGTCTCAGTTTCAATGACGTATCAGAACGTCATGGAAGTCTTTGCCCAAACAAATGTATGACGTACTGATACGTCAAATGTAGCCAAAGAGTTTAAATATCTCGAAWCAAGATATATATATATGACTTAAACAACTTTCAAAATTATAAATACATATAAAAATAAGAATAAAAACAACACACATAACTGGTGATCGTTATCATACACCTACTTGTATTATCTTTTTAGTTAAAGTCTAACAAAATAATGGTTTAAAAATCATTTAAAGTGCGGTTATAGAAGAAGAAGAGTCTAAGCGTTCATTCGAACAACCTGATAAAGTCGAACGCGAACCGGTTTTATACACTTGTAAGCTATTAACGCTTATGGGAAGAAGGGAAAGATAAAAAAAGATAAAAAGATAAAGATAAAGATAAAGAGAGAGAGAGAGAGAGAGAGAGAGAGAGAGAGTGATATTTCTTCTTCTACGTGTCAAGGGCAATGCACACGGAGGGCCCCCCGGACAAATTGGAGTAGCAAAACGAGTTTGGACTAGTTTGGTAGACGACGAATTCTTTTATCCAGAGAAATAGAAAGAGAAATAGAGATAGGAAGAGAAAGAGAAAGAGATAGATAGAAAACGTTCAAGCATAATTGGATCTCTGGCGCTATGGCAAACTCGGTCGAACGACGCGTGTTAACGAAGCCAAAGCTAATGTATCCTATCGGGAGACATTAATGATAATGAGACCTCGCGGAAGCCAGAGAAATATATTCCCGAGTTGGCATTTGCCATGAAAAGATACTCGTGTAATATTTATGTACATATATGTGTGTGTATATGTGTGTGTATATGTGTATGAGTATGTGTAAGAGAGAAAGAGAGAGAGAGAGAGAGAGAGAGAGTAAAGTGGATTCATGAATTTCTAATTATAGGTTTACTTGATTACTATATTTAAGATGATTTTAACCGACGAATATTTGACTGAATTTTACAAGATAAAATATTCCTATAATTTCTGATTTAAATACGATTCATGTTGTTCTGCGTTGAATAAATTGAGATTATAATAATCGTGTGATTGTATGTTGTTGATTAATATTTTTTTGTAAGATCATTTGAAAAAATATTTTTAACGTATTAAGTTTTGTCGTAATGGGAATAAAAAAGGAGATACGAAGGTTAACGGATTTTTAATTATATGTTTAATCGATTACTATGATATATGTAAAACGATTTTAATCGAGTCTTTAATCACGATAGAAAATATTTGTGTATATAATATTTGCATGTTTGTATATATCATTATTAAAAAATATTATACGAAATAAATATGTTTGTATAAGTATAATAATAATAAAATTGAAATAATATAAATAAAATATTTATAATAAATTATTTTAAAAATTTAAAAATAATATATATATATATATATATATAATATATAAAATTGTATAATATATAAAATATATAATAAATTATATAATATAAAATTAAATATATATGTAATATATATGAAATTATATAATATAATAATATAATTGATATATTCAAAAATACAAAAAACAATTTTATTTAAACACGTGAATATGAAAAGTTTCGTTTTATTTGACATTGACTCATAGTAGAGTGTGTAACAACCCCTTTTTCTTTATTCTTAATAATACGATCGACATGTAAATATAATTTGGAATTAGCCTTTAGCCTCCGACGATATCGGGGTGCTTTAAATTATATAAATCACGCTCGAAGCGAAATAGTTATCTTTGGGCGAGCGTTAAAATGGCTCGTTAACATTAGAATCACGTAATAACGGTCTCCCGACGGTACGATTTCTCGGAATTTCTATCGTACCTATAAAGAGACTTGAGAGTGGCGAATTCACCCCTTGAGGGAGAATGAATAAGAGAAATATATAAAGAGAAAGATAGAGAAAGAGTGAGAGAAAGAAATTGAACGAAAGACAGAGAAAGTAAACGAATCAACGAACGAACGAACGAACGCGTTTCTATCGATCGGACATGTAACCCTTCCCTTATTCGTTCCCTGATTTCGACTTACTCGTCCTATTCGCATGTCTCACCCTTTTCAATAAAGATAGAAAGAGAAACAAAGAGATAGATAGAGAAAATCGAAGTACCAGTTCGACGTACCCATTTATACTCACACACACACACAGTAGAAACCATTTACTACGACACTACCACAAATCTGACACTTTTCTGACGCGTGACGTATTAATAAGTCGTTTCACGTGAAAGTACGTTCAATACTATAGTAATCTTTCACTCTGATTTTTGTTTTCATTTTCTTCTCGTTTCTACATCTGTCTCATTTCGTTCAGGAACAGGGGGTGTGAGTAGGGGCTGAGTATATTGACAGAGATTTGATATTTGCTAGCAGGGTAAAGTTTTACAAGTTTCTAACGTCATCTAATAATCATAATCATAATAATAATAATAATAATAATAATAATAATAATAATAATAATAATAATAATAATGATAGTAACTGTCTCACTCGAAAAATCATCGGTTGGAAATATTTTGGAAGAGAGAGAGAGAGGGAGAGAGAGAGAGAGAGAATAGGAGACTCTCGTAAAAATTCGAGATACCGCTTATGAGTGGCTTTAGTTTCTCGTCCTTGAGAAAACATCACACGTTATACTACTATACTATATTCTCTTAGTCTCTCTTTCTCTCTTTCTCAACGAGTATTCTCGGTGGACCCCCCGACAAAAGATCCATTCCCGTTCGTTCCACCGGTTTACGACCGACCGAAAAAGGGACGAGGAAAAGATCAAAAACGTATCTTTCACCTAACCGTCTCGATAACTTCTTCTTCTTCTTCTTCTTGTTCTGCGTCATCTTCGTTGTCATTGCTGCCAATTGTTGTTAACGTCACCCTGTATATTCCTAATTACGTATGCTTCAACATTTTCTTCTTTTATAATTTATGTTACCCCTCTAAGCCATCCAATTATCTTCTGTTTACAGTTCACTGCACGTAGGTACAAAATTATAAATGTAAAATTAATAAATTTAATTTTATTATATTTAATTATAATAATATTAATAAAATATTAAAAATATATAATAATATTAATATTATGTATATAATTATTTATATTATATATTATTTCAATTGTAGTAATATATATATAATAATAATTTTTATTTTATTATAATATATATATTATATATAATTATATAATATTATAATTATAATATAATTAATAATAATATTATACATACTTAATAAAAATTAAATAAAATAATAAATTAGATTTATTTTTAATAAAAAAATTTAATTTTTTTACTTGAATTTTTACTTTACTGAAATAACTTAAACTGTTTTTACCTTACTTAAATTAATTAAAATTAAATAAATTTTATAAATTTAATTATAATTAATTTAATTTATTTTTTTACTTGACAATTTTATYTTTTTCTTTTTCTTTTTCTTTTCTATTATGAGTTAATTATTCCTCTTTAAAGTGACGGGGACTGGGGGGTAACATTCCCCTTTAAAACGACGAATCCCTTTTTTCGTACTTATCATCTCCCTTCTAACTCATCCGTCAAATCAAACGATTAGTCAAACCGATTTTAAATTGATCGATTGAATTACGAAAGAAGACATTTTTATTTCATTAATTATCAAGAAGATTTTTCTCTGTTTCTTTTTTTCTTTGCTTCCTCTTTTAATACACGTGTTCCTACTGTGTTCTAGCACCCATCTGTCAAATCGAATAATTTGTTAAAGTGATTTTAAATCGATACGATGTTATAATAAATGACATTTTTATTTCATTAATTATCTAAAGCAATTTTTCTTTCACCAATACATAGATACGTTAAGCGTTATATCTATGTACCTTTCACTTATCTGTCAAATCGAACGATTTGTAAAAAAAAAAAAAAAAAACAATTCTTAAAACGATCGTTTTAGTAATAAGAGATTTTTATTTGTCATTAATTGTTACAAACCGTATTTTTCCTTTGATGACTTCATAGAAATATAATACAATACATTCAGATGATTAGTAATTAATAAACGTGTTTGTGTGTGTGAATGTGTGTATAAAATATTTGCAAAATGATATACTCTTAAATATTCAAATATAGAAACCACAAAAAAAAAAAAAATAAGAAATAATTTCCGAACGATTGTAAAAAGGTGGAGGGTGGAAGAACCCTTAAAAAGATAAAGATAAAGATAATTAATTAATATAAATATATAATAATTTATTATTAATTTATTAATTAAATATAAGATAATAATAAATAAAAAATATTAATATAAATATTATTAATATTAAATAATAGATATAGTAATCAAATAAATAATACTATAATGTAAATAATAAAAATATAAATATTATAAAAAAAATAATAATAAATTATTTACTATGACTATAACTATAACTATAATATTTTATTAATAATAAATTATTATATAATAAAAACTTCATTACTGATGTAATCTACAATCATAATTATTCCTCTCCTACACATAGTATAGTTATCATTATTTCTAATTGGTTCTTTTCATGAGTTTTCTATTATAAAATAGATTTATATCCTTGAATAAGAAACGATCAAAGCTAATGATTTTCGTAGAAAAAATCTAACGTCAGACTTAGGATCTGCCTTGGAAAAGGTAAGAAGTAGAAGTGAGAAGAAGATAAGTATGAATTTCTTGACCTCGACATATGAAAATGATCGAGACGCGTTTCACTCTAATGTAAAGTGTGATGAGTTATTTCAAATACGATCCTCTTTTCGCTAACATAAATACATTCATGTATGGGTTCATACATAAGTTGCATTGTTCGAAAGTACAAGACGTGAATATTGAATGGGTTGGTTGGTTGGTTGGTTGGTTGGTTGGTTGGTTGGTTGGTTGGTTGGTTTCTTGCTTATTGGAAGATGCAAGGACAGAATGTTTCGAAGAAAACGTTCCTCGATCGTTTGTTGCTCGCGATTATTGGTATTGGGAGTGTACTTAAGGACAACACTATGAAAGAATGAGAGAAATAAGAGTTAGACAGGTTTACATTCGATGCAGAAACCAAACTACGAGTTGTGGTCAAGGACAAAGTCTGTATCCTGGAAGTAAATAATGCAGTTACTATAACTATATATATTTCTATATACAATACGATTCAATTTGGTGAACATATATATATATATTATTATATACCATATACGATTGAATTTTATGAACAGTCGAGTTATAATGAACGAGCCAAAAGATAAAATTCGTAGTAAAGAAAATTTCTTGGAAATTTTTCTTCTTTCTCGCTATCGTGCATTGTCCACGGGTGGCGAAATATTAATTTTGCCCATGACCCCATGCAGTGAACTCCGACGAAAGGTCGCTGGGATGTTGGGATATTGGAAACCTCCCGTCGTGGATGAGAAAAAAAAAGAATCCTTTCTCAATGTAGATATACTCGTGATACTAACAGAAGCATTACGGTAATCATGTGCAACCTGTGATTTTTGTTTTTGTTTTTTGTTTTATCAAACATTGCACACTTGTAAATGGCCAACGAAAAACATAGAAGTTGCATCTTTTTAAAAATTAATTGAGGTCAATCATTTGGCAAAAAATGAACGAGGTGGGAAGGGAAGGGGATAGAAATTTTGCACATGAAGTACGTGTATGAGTACTCGTACATGAGATGATAAAAAAAAAGAAAAAATAAAAGATGATTCACATACGATTTCGTATGGAGGTCAAACTTTTGGCAAAAATTCAAAAACAATGAGATGGGAAGGGAGGAAAATAGAAATTTCGAATATGAAGAAAATAAAAGAATGCAACGAATGATCTATTGTAAAAGCTGAGGAGTATGTTTCAAGATGATAAAAACAAATGAAAAAAAAAAGATGATTCACATACGATTCCGTATAGATAGAAGATTAATACATTTATCTTTCTCCCACAGAATCTGTTCGTTACTAAAACTCTCGATGAGAATCAGGGGAATGTATCCAAGAGAAAGAAAGAAAGAAGAATAAGAAGAAGAAGAAGAAGAAGAGAGTATATATAGAGGGTAGAAATATTGAACGGTCGTAACTAAGGGCACCCCTCGTTCTCGTGACACCACGATCGCCTCTCAGGTGCGGTAAATAATCATCCCCTTTTTGGCCTAGCTTTCGTCGAGCTCTACCGAGGGTGAGATTATTAAACTTCGAGAGCGAACCTAACGTATACGCAACTTAACGTAAGGTAACAACACACACACAAATACAGAAATGCCCAGATTTTCTCTTTAACTACCACTAGCAATACGCGTAATAATAATAATAATAATAATAATAATAATAATAATAATAATAATAATAAGAATAATAATAGGAACGTAATCTTAACAATAGTATTAGTTTTAGACTAGACGACAGACGACGGTGCAATAACTGTACCATTAACTAACGAAAATGGTTACTGCCTGTCTCTTACATTCCTACTTGAGATTTATGAGTCCTAGACTTAACACACGAATAACACAGATTTCATTTTACAATGTTGATTTTATAAATATATTTCTATGTATATGTTTCTTTAAATTGTCACAAGATATAAGTTTCATTTTGATGAAATAATATGTGTGAATGAACACTTTCAATTATAAATTAAATATCTAAACTTTATGAATTATTCTTTACGATCTTTAATAATCAATTTATATCCAAATATATTAACATATGCTGTATATTTAACATACATTTGTTGTTTATTATTCCACTGTGTATTTTGTAAAAGTATTAATGTAATATTTATTCGATGATATCACACATTTTCAATTCTATATTTTAGATTGAAATCGAAGGGACTCCTATTTATGACCGAACAACCTGTTTATGTAAAACACCAAAAGACATTTATACATGATTTATGACATATGATGAAAATATTCAATTCTAAATGCAAGATTTAAATCTGAGGATTACAATTTATTATCGAAGAACCAGTTTGTATTATACAAAACATACTCACACACACATATACAGTTAAACGTATATACGTATCCCTGGTTGGTTCATGTTGTTGATTTAAAAAAAAAAAAAAAGAAAGAAGAAAAAAAAATGATACATGATCGTAATCGTGCATGCAATATGATGACAATTTTCAATTCTAAATATAAAGAACTTAATCGAAGTATTCAATTTACGATCAAAGAAACCAGTTTGTATTATACACACACATACATAAACACAGTTACCTAGTTATATACATATCTTGTTACTTCATGCTGATAATATAATATATAAAAGATGATAATAATAATAATCATCATCATACACSATAGATATATATATATTATGATGAAAATGTTCAATTCTCAATTCTATCAGATCTCACTCAATCGTAGAATTCAATTTACGAATGAAAAGGTAGAGCTTTTATCGATTTCATGAAGAAATTCTCTAAGGTCAAACGATTCTATGGGAGGTGTGGGGATGTAGGGTGGAAAAGGGTGGGGATTTACCAACGATATAAGTTCATGAGAAGAGAAAGGAACGTAAACTCTCTCTCTCTCTCTCTCTCTCTCTCTCTCTCTCTCACATAGACACAATTTCCAGTGATGCATGACGCGATGTTACTGACCCTATACGCCCACTGAAACAACCCTATTTTCCTCTCTTGCTTCTCCCCCCCCCACCTCCCACATCTCGTATCCCCTCTCTCTTGGTGGAAACCCCTCGTTTCCTCTCGTTCATCCCTACGAACTAAAGATCCCTCCTCCTCTTCCTCTTCCTCCCCCACCCCGAAAATCCTACTCCCTCGAGGACCACCCTCACCACCCCCAAACTCTTGTCGGTATGCGCCCTCGGTTATTTATTTCCATTTATTTCGACCATCGGCTCCTGCACTTATATCCTTCGGCCTCGTCGCACCCTGTTGTTACGGAACGGTGAACCTTCGCGGTGTTTTATTACCTCTCCAAATCATTTTGCTTTTGCTAGCGTTAGAGAAATAAAACGTTCGGGAATTTTCCACCTCTTCTTCTTCTTATTCGTTTTCTTTTTCTTTTTCTTGCCTTTTTTATTTGTTCTTTTCTTATCCTAGTGTCATCGATTTTTTTTTTTATAACCAAAATAATAACTTACTCGTTAATTACGTTTCTTATAGCAAAAGGAAATTTAAGTGTCTTCTTTGTGATCAAGGAATGGGACATACCAACCTATGTTTCATTATTATTAATTACAAAAAGAAACATTTAGGGGGAAGGGGGAAATTACTTTTTCCTGTAAGAATTTATATTAACCCAGTTTGTCTTGCTAGTAATAAAAGAAAATAATTTATGTTTTTTAATAAATGAAATATTTTATCTATAGAAGTTTCTTGTGGTTATATCGGAATCTATATATAAATGGTGATTACTAAAAATTAAATTAACTACTAAAAGAAACATTCGGGGAGGAAATTACTTTTTTTTCTATAAGAATTTATATTAACCCTATTTGTTTCACTAGTAGCGATGGAAAAAGATTTGTTTTTTAATAAAATATTTTATCTATAAAATTTTTTGATGATTATATAAAAATCTTTCAATATTTATCGTAAAGGTATATTATTTCAATGCAATTTTTTATACATTTTACAATGATTTCCCTAATATGTTACAAATGAATAAATAAAAATAAATTAAAATAATAATAAAACATTTTATTCTCAAACCCATTCTTTACAATACTTCGAATAAACAAATAATAAATCCTTTCATCAACACTTTCTTTTCATTTCTCAACGATCTAGAAAAGAAGTCAGGAAATTGCAGAAAAAAAAGCTACTACAACTATCCACCACGTGCCATCAAGGATTACCAAATCGTGTAGTATTTTTCTATTTACGATGAACCAATCCTGGATGATGACTACGGCCCAGGAAATGAAAGAACGTGTTATGGTGCAAGGTTAAGCGAAAGTAAGAGGATCTTTCAAGCCGAAATACTGCGCTAAAAGTGAGCTAACCTTTTTTTTCTCTTTCCTTCTTCTTTTTTCTCTTTTTTTTCTTTTGCAAACCATGGAGCAAGAAGATTACGAAGAAAGGCCGAGCGGATTGCGAGCCTAAATAAATATCGTTCAACGGGAAAACGTCTTAACGCAGCAGATCCTGCTTACAGAAAGCACCGATATTTTCATCTCTTTCTATCATTCCTTATCTTTCTTTCTCTCTCATTTATTCTTTCACCAATGTTTTATCATCCTACAATCCTTCTGTTTACTTACTTTACATACATACACGCATACACACACACACACACACAGATATATTCAATATACATTTATATATACGTGCCATACGTTCAAATTCTTCCAACTAACCATACATTTATATACTCGTATTTGTACATATACACGGGTATTCTGTGAAACATTGGAAACAAATCACTTGAATAACTCAATTGCTATTGTTGATAGAAACGAATCAAATTCTGATCATTCCATTTCGTACATTTCATACACTGTTAAAAAATAATTATTAAATCAATTTATGGTTAATACTTTACACATGTGCATAACATGGTATTATATGACTTTTATGATCAAATACATTTTATTTCATATAATATACATTTTACTATTGTAGAAACTTTCAAGAACACGTATAAATTCATCGTTTATAAAAAATTAGTTAATAAATTACAATTTCACAAGATTTTATTTCAAATTGTACGAATACTTTCTACACCCACTGTAGTTACAATCGAGTTATTCGAATGGTATGTTTTCAATCGGTTCACCCGGTATGTACGTATGTGCGTATATGTTATACCTTGGAAATTCTTCGAACACACTGCTAGATATAATGTTTGCTTTCTGCCGGGTTAGTCTACTCTCCTCGTGGTTAGCTTTTCCCTAATGCACTAATGCCGTTCGTTAATTAGATCGAAGATGTGCCAGGGTTTCAGTTCGTAATAGTGTAAAATGATTCGTAGTAGTAGTAATAGTAGAATACGAATTTGCGAATACGTTAAATTGATTAAGAAACCACGGATTATTTACTCAAGTAATGTACATATATTCAATGTACATATGTGCTTATTATATTGATAATCTATCTGTCTAATTCCAAGTTAATTCTGATTAACAATTCGAATTAAGAGTTTCCTTTTTCGTGTTTTTTTTTTTTTTAAATTAAATTCATATAAAGAAAACCATATAGAAAATAAAAAAGACTAATTGTAAGATAAAGATTGATTTTAAATGTTGTTTCTTGTTTTATTATAGGTGAGTGAATCTTTTATTAATTCGTTAAACATTTAACTGGCACACCGAAATCATATGTTTTGCCCAGGACACCACGGCATTATTTTTATTATTCAAAGAATATAATAGCAAAATAATAATAAATTAATGTTAATAAAAAATTGTAATTGTTCAATACGACACTTTTTATTTCAAAGTATCTTCTGGTGTCTCAGGAGAAACCGTGTTAAAATAAAAAAAACTTGTTTTGTTATAGAGAAACGCAGCTTGGTCTTTATTCCTAAATCCAATATATCAAAGATCCAAAAACTAATCAGTAACTTAATAAATGCATATAAATAATTTGTATAATTTTGATTGTACATTTTGAAACGAATATTAAAATAAAAAATTAATATTTCTTATTTGTCTGTTGCTTAATGAATTGTTTCTTTTTGGTTTGTACATCATTGAATTTTCATTCAATAATTATTTGAAATAAAATTTGAAGTTGACTCTTTGATGAATTTAACGACTAACGGATGTCAAAGAACAACGAACTTATGTTCGATGAGTAGTAATAGTAGTAGTAGTAGTAGTAGTAGTAGTAGTAGTAGTAGTAGTACATTGAACGTATTCGTAGCAACTCCCTTCGGCGCCGGGCAAGCGTAAATAATTCAAACTTTCGATCTATACTTGACTCCTCGCGAAACGAAAGGGGATGACAAGTGGTGGGGCTAAGGCAGAAGGTTCAAGTTTTTCTTTTTAGTTATCAATCTTAACGAGATCCTTTTATTAACAACGTATTATACGTGTATTATTTTTTTATCGATTATTAATATATTGTTTTAATTGAAAAAAAAAAAGAAACAAGTTCAGCCCCTTATTAGAAATTCCTATAATTAATTATATAATATTTATATTAATTATATTTTTAATACATTAAGAAATGTTACGAGTAACATTGATATTTCTGAAATACAAAAATAAAAATAAAAAAAACAATGTAGATTATAAAATAATAAATTTATTACTATTTGTATAATAAATATCTGGAAAATAAATATTTGTATGAAACATTGGTTACGTATAATAATCTGGAACATTTTTCTTTTTCATGAAATATTTGCTCGTTAAAATTCTCGTGATTAATTGCAAATAAAAAAAAAAAAGAAGCATTTACAAAGGTGGGGAGGAGAAATAACGCTATATAACGAGTACTGACAATAACCTTAAAATAAAGGTTAGATAGAAAGCTATATAAAATCGAGTAAAGACTTCGAAGAATTCAGACGATATCCGAAAGAATGTCGAAGCAGCAATATAATCCGTCTGAAGGTTCGCTAACAAATCTTCGGACACTCTTTGCTTGTACTATAGTATATATATATATATACTATATATGTATATATATAAGCAAGAGAAATCGGAGGAAAATGGGATCGAAACTGCTTCCAAGTTTTCCCTCTTTCTCTTTCTCTTTCTCTTTCTCATTCTTTCTTTCTCTCTCTTACTATTTCCGATTTTCCATCTCTCTTTTTCTCATTGACTAACTCGTTTCTTCTTTCTCTGTTTTCTCCGTTGGTACTTGTGAGGGTTAGTGGGCGACCCTAGATTTTCCCTTGTTTTCGGGCGCCAAACCTCGAACGACGCTCGTAAGTTAAGACCGCCTTGTATAACTACCCGTTATACGCCCCTGCCGTTGCGCATAAAATATTTCGACGCTTTAATGGCTAATAGCTTTTAATGGAAGCTCCTCTTAACTACGTATTTCGCGAGTGCGTTTCAACGATACAAGAAAACCTTCTACAGCTTTTTTTTTATCATGATTTCAATATTATCTCAAATTATGTAAACGAAACGAAGTATAATCGAAGAACGTTCAATGAAATAATCCTTCATTCTGTTATTCGGTTTTAACTTATATCCTACGACTGGAAGGAAAAGAAAAGGAATAAAAAAGAAAAAGAAAAAAAGAAAAAGGAAATACAAAAAAATTGAAAGTGGGTCTTCCGTCACGAATTGGCGGATTAAATCGCTGAATTAGCATTTCTTAATTAAGAGCGCCGGTTTACGGCTTGGTTTAACGAGCGTCCCCTAACGAGCGCGACTTCTTAAAACACATCCAAGAATCCGTTGGTAATACTCCTCCTTCGCAAAAGAAGAAAAGAAAAAGAAAAAAAAAGGAAAGGAAAAGGAAAGAAAAACGATAAGAAAAAAAAAACAAGAAAAAAAAATTACCCCAAAAAAATTTTGAAATTATACAAAAAAGAAATTACGAAATCCAATCGTTGACAATTTTGTTATTGTTGTTTTTTAAATATAAATAAGCATACGCATTTATCTTAATAAAAATTATATTTTTACATTAGATATAATATAAATAATTATATATTACGTATAATATATTTAATATATTATATTTTTCTATTAGATTGTGGTTTAATGTTAGTTTAATTACACTAACCATAAGAATATTTTTGTTGTCAATTATTTTTATATTTCTATTTACAAAAATTATTGTATTTATATTTATTTAAATTTATATTTCTTAATTTATTTATATAATATAATTATATTTTACTATTTATTTATATTTACACAAAATTATCTAGAAATGTTTTACACTTATTTTTTTTTTTTTTTTTCATATAAAACTACCGTATAGTATTTCGATGGTTCTCTAATCGTTTCCAGTTTTTGTTGTTTTTTAAATATAAGAACACATATTTATTTATTCTAATAAATAATATCAAATTTTTTTAGTAGATTTTGGTTTAATGTTAATAATTACAATAACCGTATGAAAATTTTTCTGGGGTCAATTATTTACAGAAAAATTATCTAGAAATATTTCACACTTATTTCTTTTTATCTAAAACCACCGTATAATTTCTCGGTCACTATGTATTAAAAGAAATATTATATACAAAGAAATACCTCTCTCTATATATATATCGAATAAATATGAAATAAGGGAAAATTCCAGGACGACAATTTTTCATATCAACCCCCAACTACTGAAACGTCCTCCTCGTCTTTTCATTAGAGTCACTTTTTGTGAAGGGTGAAACGATATCTATGATCGTCATTTTTTGACGGAATCATCCCTCTCTTTTTCTACTTCTTTTTCATAAGACAAACAGAGAGAGAGATAGAGATGTCACATGGTAGAAATAGAGAACGAAAAAGATGGACGTATGTTCACGAATCGTAAGGAATTTTGATGGAAAGAAAATAAGAGAATCAAAGATATCAGAGAAAAGGTTTTCCTATTTGAGAAAAGATCGAAAGAACGTTCTTCAGCAGAACGTTTCTAAGTCGTTATTTCTTACAGGCTGACGTTTGAATACGTCGAATTTCCCATAGAAAGTATGGAACAGGTATTACTGAAGCAACCATCCAACCAACCAACCCAGAAACAAGGCATCGAAAGAGAATCAAGTTAACGAGCGTGTCTTACCAACAAATTTTTTCCATTTCGTCTTCCCATGTCTTTCATTTTATTTTTCAATTGTAAAAATCTTTAGTAACATGTGTTTCTTACTTGCATATATCAAATCAAATTAATTTGAGATGTAAATATTTATTATCGCGTCGAATATTAATATGATATAAAATATAGAGAATATATAATATAATTAATAAAAATTATATTATGCTTTATTATATTAAAAATACTATTTTATATAATTTATTATATTATATTAATTTTAAATAATATTTTATTTTAAATATCAACATTTTTATTATTAATTTTTTATATTTAATTTTAAATATTAATATTTAAAATATATATTTAAATATTTATTAAAAGTTTATAAATATAAAATATATATAGAACAAGTTTCACGTCAAATAACAAAAGAGGAAACATTGATTTATCGAGTTTACACTTGTTTATGGTTTAAATCTTGAGTAAACAGAAAAAGGGAAGATAGAATTCGAAGTAGATATATCGTACGTGCGTACCACCCTGTATAAGACGTGTGTAAGCCTCAGTTTAGTTTCTCCGTGTTCAACTACTCGAAATGCCACTACCACCCCCTTGATTTTTCCCACCATGGAAACAAAAAAAAAATCTCTTCTTTCCACCATAAATTCAATAATCTGCCACGCACAAATATGAACCTTAAGCCCTTTTTTCGAAGCCTGTTCACGTACCATCTCTTGTATCTTCGTCTTGGTTATCTTTTCCGAAGTATAAGATGATAACACAGATATCTTTGACTTATTTTTGACGAATTTATGAACGATCGAAGTATTATTTATTKATTATTCTATTATTTATTTATTTGTTGTTATTCATTGCAAAAAAAATTCGAAATCACACTTTAACGAGTGAAATAGTTAAACAAAATGAAGGCACGTGTAAAACTGTAAACAAAATAATAATAAATAAAATGTATTGTATGAATTTAATTCAATTTAATTATTTGAATTTAATTTTTTCATTAACTTAATTTAATAATATATTATTAAATAAATATAAATTTATTTAGAAAAAGATTAAAACAAATTGTGTGTGTGTGTGTATGTGTGACAGATATTTTATGTTATTGGACAAAAATGAAAAATAACACAAATCGATTGTATCGCAATTTGATACTGAAATGTATCGAATGAATACTAGAAACAAAAAAGGGATGAAAAAGAATTGGAAAAGGGTCGTTTTTGTGAACTTGTCTTATCACCAACGTGGTTTTGTATAAATCCTGACTATCGGTAACAGTAGTAAAATTTTATCGTCAAAGATATCGACACTCGCATATACGTACAACTACCAATAACCTTTGGGGTGCATGCGTATTTGAAGATGCAGTCGATAAAAGGATCGATTTCTAGAAAAGGGGGTTAAATTTAATGAAGCATATGAGACTACGATAACTTTCTTATATATGTTCATGCAAACCCTTCCCCCTCCTTTGATACAACGATTCTTTCTCCTCAACTATTAAACAAAATCTTTTTAAGTTTTATCTAAAAAAATTTGAAAATCAAAACTTTGCACGAAATTTGGATGCAAATCATTCGATAACATTTTATATTTTAAATTAAATTCATACACAATTATTTTGTACCTTTTTTATATTTTTATTTTCAAATAAAAATTGATAACTGTAACCTTAATTTAATAATTAATTTCTTTTTAAGAATAAATAATAATTTAATATAATAAAATAATTTTTTATATGTAATAAGGTGTGTGTGTGTGTGTGTGTGTGTGTGTTTGCGTGAGTAAATATTTGTAAAAGATTTCGAGAACTTAAGAGAATCGAATTGCTGTGTGTGAATTTTGCAATTTTTTTTTTTTTTTTTATTTATTTCGAGTTTCGTCTGAACTTTGAAAAGATCTCCATCGTGATAGGTCAGTGGCTAAAACGTGGCTGACGAGATACGATCGAGCTCTGAAACGTCCTTACGACGGGACTGAACGAGAGAAACGCACACACACACACACATACACAAACATCTACACTATAAAGTATAATATAATATATCAGGTGTGAAATTACAAGTGTATTATGAATTTATATCGTTCAAATGATATAGTATAAAAAATGAAATGAGAAAGTTATCTTATAATTTCACAATCTTATAAAATATAAACTGCACAAGTGAATATATCCTTGTATGTTATTAAGTACGATAAATTTTATCGTCTTGTATAAATAAAAATATTAAAAATAATTATTCGAATATATATTGTACAAAAAAAAAAAATAAAATAAAATTAATAAACGTCGAAATTTTAAATGTAAAGTAATACTAATACTTACTATAATACTAGTTATAATATTAATTAAATATTCTAATTAAAGTTAATAATTAATACTAATACTGTAATACTAATTTAGAAAAAGAAATAACCCTAAAAAGTTGGATTTACATGTAAAGCAATACTAATACTTACTATTGTATTAGTTATATAATATTAGTTATAATATTAATTAAATATTAATTATAGTTAATAATTAATACTAATATCGTAATACTAATACTGTAATATTAATTTACAAAAAGAAAATAAGCCTAAGAAGTTGGATAAGTTTCTATCATAAAATAAACGTTTCAAATTATTATTCTTTACGTAGAAAAATTGAAATAAAAAATTGATCTAATCTATCTCGTTTAAAATATCCAGATAAATTTGAAATACTCATTGGTTAATTATTTACGTTTATAAGAAGAGAGTTAGAGAAAAACAAATAGAAATAAAAACAAAAACAAAAAAAATAAAGAACTGTTCATTATTTTCTATGATGAATAAGAATAAGAATAAGACACAATAGTAGAAATAGAAGAATAAATAAAAGGAATGAGAAGAAACGATGTCGGGGTTAGGAGTGAAAATAATAGCCGCGTTTACGATCGAGAATCGTGGGTTTGAAAGGCACGTTGCTCGAAAGTTCTTGGTTAGAAAGATCTTTCCATCTCGATATCTTCGGTGTAAGCGTTCGATTATTCCGACGGCTTACGTCTCAATATACTATAGAAGAAGAAGAAGAAGATGCTAAAAAAGGAAGAAGAAAAGTAAAAGAGAGAGAATCGGGTAAA
This sequence comes from Polistes dominula, assembly GCF_001465965.1. Next base: position 351,569 of record NW_015149042.1, on the reverse strand, counting down.
GAGAGCTCATGGTCTTAGAACTTAGAGTACAAGAAGAAAGGTAGAAAAAGAAAAAGAAAAAGAATAAGAAAAAAAAAGTAACTACTTGTGGTCGGTACCTATTCAAGAACGAAAGGGTCCACGTTTACGACTATACTCCGTATCGAGAGAATAACCGTTGCATAAAATATGATTTAGAGACCTTTTGAACCTAAACTCCAGTACTCTTAACACTCTCCCTCCTTCCTTCTATTCCCCCTTTCCACCACCCACCACCAACGATTCGCTACAACCTAACGATATCCATGATCTTACCACTATTATTGGTGCTCGAGATGAATCTTACGTTACTACTACAAAAAATATAGAAAAAGACAAGAAATTGAGAGAGAGAGAGAGAGAGAGAGAGAGAGAGCAACATATACAAACTAAGAAATAATGAAACCAAATAATAAAACACCTTCGAGGAATTTGAAATGCATTGATAATAAATGTAATCGTAAGATTTAAACGAAGAACTTACCCCATCGATCTTCCTACGCAATTTCGCGATAAACGATTATGTTCTCGCTTGATTCTAACTTTTAATCGAAAGGTCGATCCTCTTGGAATGCTTTGATTCTATCTATTCGTAGATATATATTCTATTATAAAAGATACGATATATATGATTTTAACACTTTAATGGTCGCACATTCACAACGCACAGTCAAACGTCGTCAGGGGGCTAGTAATTTTTTTGAAGAATTAATTTTAAAAAAAGTTTATTAAATTTATAAAAAAATTAACATAAATAAAATTTAATTTTATATCATTTAAAATATATAAAGTTATAAATAAATAACAGTTGTGTTCTCCGGTTATCACACACATGTTGTTAAAACATGTTGATAAAACTATCAACGTCTTCAAACTTTTATGATTAACATACTTAGGTTTAATTACGACTAGATGATATTATTCCAATATATTCAATATTTAATTTTTCTTTTTATTCTTCTTATTACTTTCATGTATCCACCCATTACACGTTGGTATCACGTAATACCGATATTTTGAAACAAAATGAGAATAAAGAAATTGCTATATGATTCTATTACCTGACTACTATACTAACTCGTCGGTAAGTTAATTACACGTATGAAAGCAAACGGGTCCACAATTAGACACAAATAATAGATTTTACGATGTGAGCTCGTTCAATTACGAATATCACGCATTCGATGTATATCTATTATCTATCTACTCTCTCTCTAACCAATGATTTGACCTAAATTCAACTGGAGAGAATCCATCGAGCGTGGTGGATTCGAGTAGCGTTACACGTTTTCCACGAAACAGTGTTAGCCTCTAACTAGATTACTATCTATCTATCTGTTTCTCTTTCTCTCTTTTAGAGAATGATTCACTCTTGAATTTCTGTCGTTGTTATAGTACCGTATTACAGGTAGACCAAACAACTGGAAAACAATATCGTAAAATACGCAAACCTGACCCACCACGTATTAACCCCCCACGTTGGTACTATCTACATATGGAAATATACATGTATATATATATTTAGTATGTATAAGAGCACAGCTATTAAAATCCTTCAAGAATTTTTCCTGCATTAACGAGATGCTAAAATGGGATGGATCGAACAATCTCTTTTTCTTTCTTTTTCTTTCGTAACACTTGCAAATTTCTCGTATTACGATCTATTTGCAAATAGACGTATAGAAAAAGATATAGAAGAGAAAGAATATAAATTCAAGCTTGTCTACCTTTCAACGACGTTAGAATACATTTATCGAAAGTTAGAAAAAGATATGAAGAAAAAGAAAGAAAGAGAGAGAAGGTGTGTGTGTGTGTGTGTGCAATGAATTCACCGTACGATGACATCTGACAAATTGGAAACAACGTTTGCATTAAAGAATTGTTTATGGGGGTTTCATCGCACGCACACACGTTTCATCGATTTATCTGCATTGAAAAATGTCATTATCATTATCATTATAATCACGATGATCATCCTGATCGAGAAAGAAGAAAAAGAATTAAAAAAAAAAGAAAAGAGATAATAACACTGATGAATTCTTTCTCGTGAGAAAGTACGTTGGCTCCTTGATTAACAATTACCATCACTCACCATTACTAAAATGGTTTACTACTATTACTACTACTACTATTACTCCTTCTACATTCCCAGTTTAAAAGCTGATTCTCCTTACATGTCGTTAACTATTCTAGCGCAGACTTGATTCGCTAGTCGCGCGTCTTTTCAATCACGTTAATTGGATTCCCGCATTCCACGATTACCCCATTTATCTGTTCTCCTCTTCCTCCTCCACCTCCTCCACCTCCTCCTACTACTCCTTTTCCTCTTCCTCTTCCTCTTCCTCTTCCTATTTTATTTATTTTCTCTTCTTATTTCTAGTTCTTACGTTTTATCTACGAAGATCTACAATTTGATCCTTCCGTTTCTAATTTAGAATTGATTCTAATCGATTTGGTACACACATGCACACTACCCTCTCCCTCTCCTCCTCTCGCAACTAATTGTACAATTATTTTTAAAAAATAACCCTTTGCACTCGAAGAGTTTTTTTTCATTCATATTATCAACAAATTAATTTCGATAAAAAAAAACATATTGATATATTATAAGTAAATGTTAAATGCACATTAAAAGAAAAAGTCATAGTTGATCATATGTTGTAGACTAAATTGCATTTGCTATAGTTTTTTGTATTTTTTTTTTTTGTATTTTTTTTTAATTTATTTTTTTCATTGTCTCTATCACGGAGCCCTCGAGTGCAAAAGGGTTAATCTTTTTACTTTTTGATTTTTTTAAATAATTAAATCGAATGGATTTTACTGATGGTACTTGTCTTAAATAATTTGACAGATTTTAGTAATCGTTAAAACGTTGACTATAAAACGAAATGTAATATGTATTTCTGTTTTTTATTATTAATCAACAACAACAACAAAAAAACCAAGAAAATAAAAATCGTAAAATCTTTCAATATAATATTTTCAACGTGTAATATCATGTTTCAACAATCGATAATAAACAGTCTGACATTTATTGAAAGCGTTGGTAGAAGCCAGTTAAAAAAAAGGAAAAAAAAAAAAAGAAAAGAATAAAAAGAAATAAAAATGTCGAATTGATAATTGACATTAATGACAGATTAGAAAGATTCGTCGAGGTCCTGCTAACCGTTAAAAGAGTGAAAATATCAAAGATTACCATACAATCGTCTTTGACTTTCCCATTGCCAATAATCGTTAGTCATACGTCAAGTTTCTTTCTTCTTCGATTTCTTTCGAGTCGATGAGATTCAAGGACTAACGTTTTATGGTCATCGGAATACTCATCCTACCATTTCGAGCGTTAACGACCTTGACGAAACATTGGTATTCTCAACGAACAAGTTAACGTTTTATATCGATCGTTCTTTTGCTAAACTTATTACAAAATAATCGAGATTATAGCCAAACGATTGGACAGAAGAAATTCTTAAAAAATAAAATACATTGAAGGTATATATTTGTAACATCATAACTGATTCATCATTTGATTTAAATCTATAATATTAGACACACACACACAATTGTTTTTAAGTAATCAAAAAATGATCCACACACACAATAAAATTGTTATTGAAATATACAATGTTACGTTTTAATTATAATGAATAATATTATACATTTAATTTAATAAAATGAAAAGTATATTATGTATTGAGAAAAATAATTATTCTAATCGTTACAAAAATAAGACAATATGTGTGATAAAACTTAGAAAAATAAATATTTATAAAAATTATTATTAAAATATACAACGTTACGTTTTAATTATGATGCAAAATATATATTACATTTAATTTAATAAAAAAAAAAAAGAAAAAAAATAATCCATTTAGAAAAATAATTATTCTTAAAAGTAAAAATATAATATGTGTGTTAAGATTTGGAAATAAAATTTTAAAATAAATCTTTAAAAAAATTATAATTAAAAAAAAAAAGGTTTCCCTGGATCGAGTATTATCTCTCTCTCTCTCTCTCTCTCTCTCTCTCTCTCTCTCTCTCTCTCTCTCTCTNTCTCTCTCTCTCTCTCTCTCTCTCTCTCTCTCTCTCTATCTCTCTCTCTCTCTATCTCTCTCTCTCTCTATACTCCTTATCTCTTATTCGAAAAATTGTCTATAAGATTTGCAACAGGATTAACGAGTAGAACGAAGCCATTGGAGGGCAGAACGTTTGCAAGGTGCAACGTAAGAACCACGCGGAGATCCCAGCATCGATTACACGGCTCGTAAAACCTTACGAGCGGGAGCATGTGCTTCTAGAAGCTACCGATCCATATGCCGTACAACCAACAGCCTTCCTTCTACTACGAAATCCCGATAAACCTACGGCAAACATACCAAAAAAAAAAAAAAGAAAAAGAAAATAAAAACAGAAAAAACCAATCTATCTTAAGCAGATCCCCTTTTCTACGTTATCTTTATCCCTGTTTTTAAAAAGACATACATGCAAGAAAGGACCAACAACCGACAAAATGTTTTATTAACACTCGAGAATATAACCATAATTAAAATCTTGATTAATTATTCATTAAATTAAAATTATTCCTAATAATTATTTTATTATTGTGTTGTTCGAAAAGTTCGTGCCAATTTTCGGTAAGTGGCATCAAGTTTTTTAGCTGAAAAACTTGAGAAGTTCTAGAAGGACGAAATTTTGAAATTATCCCATAAAGATGAAGAAAGATTGTGGAACATAATGGTACTTATATATAATTTAATAAATATGTATATATACCAAGAACAAAAAACTTAAATACATTGCATTTCAATCTTCTGTCAAAATTGGCACGAACATTCCGAATAATCCAATATTAATCCTTGTAAACACACGTTAATGAAATAATTCAATTAAGAAAATAAAAATATCCCACAAATAATTTTTAAAATCAACATACCTATAAACGTTAAAAATAAAAATATAATATTAAGAAATCTATATGTATATATATATATAATTACATTAAACCATGACACACCTTTTAAAAGCGTACGATAAATGAGTAAGAAGATACGAAACGTAAAAATAAAAACCGTATGAAATCATTTAGACTTACACATACATACGTATAAATATATATATATAGATATGGATAAATTCGTATTAAATCATTAGGATGTTAGGATCTCTCTGTGAAACTTTCCAGGCAGAACGAGGAGTTTAGGTTAACGCGAGATGCAACATGAAGACCTCCTCGTTGGAGATCGCAGCATCGATTACGCTCGGTACGTTAAGGTCAGAGACCTGCGATCTGGTTGGCAGGCCATGTGTACCGACCCCGGTGCTCCTCTAAACAATGCCGCATGACCGTACGTACCTATGCATGTATATATGTATGTTATGTATGTATATACAAATACGCAAAGACAAAAAAGAAAAACAAAAAGAGAGAAAGAAGAAAAAAAAATGAGAGAAAGAAAGGGTAGCGGTAGGTAAGGGAATAATATACATATGTGTATGTGTGAATGTGTGTATATATACTTATGTACACTTATGTATATACGAACTCGCTCGCAAGAACGCACCGTAAATCATCTGCGAAATGGGTTACGGCCGTTTCTTTTTCGATTCGCACTCAAGGACCCAAGAGAAGTTGAAGACGTATCGCGATATTAACGGTTCTCCGACTTTCCGTCGGATTTCCAGCGGTTGAGATTATGAAAAGGCATGATTGCGAAGGGTTATTAACGATTCGCGCTAAGTAGTAAACCAGTTTCTCCTTAGCGAGTAAAACCGTTCGCTGGACTAACACTCGCGTGTGTTCCATTCGTCTCTCTCTCTCTCTCTCTTTTTCTCTTTTTATTTTTCTTTTTCTTTTTTATGTTTGCCTTTCTTTTTCTTATAACTCGATTCTCGTTCTTTTATTCGATCGTTCGTTCGTTCGTTCGTTCGTGCGTTCGCTTACTCGCACTAGTACCAACCACCACCCCCACCGGTATTTATTCGCTTGCGAAAACTCTTTTGCGCCTCGTTGCTCGCGTAGGATAATTACGCTTAATTAGCACGATTAAAATAAACAGTCATTAGGCTGGCAAGGCCAACGATCGCAAGATCGAACAATTTCCTAAGCGCCTTCGTACCTTTTTTTTCTTTTTTCCATTTATTTTTTCTTCTTCTTATAATTCTAATTCTAATTCTATTTCTATTTCTTCTTCTTCTTCTTCTTCTTTACATATATTTATATATAGTTTTTGTATATGTATTTAAGTAGATATGGGAACGTTCATTGCGTTTGCTATGGCCCATTACGCCATAATCCAAACGCGATCATCTATCTTCGGTTGAACGTGGTAATAGTAGTGGTGGTGTTGGTGGTTGTAGTAGTCATGGTGGTCATTGAGAAAGTTGAGAGAACGTTGCAGTATCCAATGCAATTTTGTCGTTTGTAACGCAACGCATTGATTTTGTTCTATGTAGATCTCTAACTCTGAGTTAGTATATATATATATATATATGCTTGTTAACATGCATTCATTGAAACGCATCTGTGTAGTTGTACTTTTCAATCGGTAAAAGTGAAATGTTCGTCATCTAATCCCTCGACTGGATTAACCCTTGTCGCGAGTTTAATGATATTAGCGTATAAATCGTTTTTCATTGCTTCATACCATTTTATCTACCTAGCTACGTTATTTCATTGGTATCTGTTGTAATGTTTTAGATTATTGCTGAAATCAATGCCTAATCAAATAAATTAACCTACGTATTTAAACACGTAGAAAAATATTCAAGTAAAATAAAAAGGTGTATATTATACGAGATTAGTAATGTGAGATAAAAATATTAACGTTGGGTGGTCCTGAATAGTTCTTAACCTATTTTTACAAATATACCTACATCGATATTTTAACGCAACATTTTATTGGCTTGTTATAGAAGTAAAAAAATAATTAAAAAAAAAAATCATAGTTACATAAAAGTGTAATATGTTAAGTGTATAATAATTAATATAATTTACGATAAATTATTATTTAAATATAACGTGTAAAAAGTAGTTAGAAAATATATGTTTTCTAGTAAAAAAATTAGAAAAGAAATCAATGTTAGACAAAAGTGTACTGTGTTAAATGTATAATAATTAATAAAAAAAAAATATAATAATTAACAAAATAAAAAGTAAAAATGGACGACAAATCATTATTAAAATGTAACGTATAAAACGAAATTAGAAAATAAAAATAATAAAATATTTTCTATGCAAATTAAAGTATAAGATTTAAATAAAAATCATTAAATATTAGCATACTGTAAAAAAAAAAAAACAAACAAAAAAATGAAAATTTGTAAACGACAATCGATTGATGAGACAATTCTATTTGTAATATAATTCGACGTATAAATCCATGAAAATCGACTGATCAAATGGAGCGTAAGATAAAGGAACGACGTCGTTCGTAAAGTTAATATCACCCGAGGACACGGGTTGAGGCCCTTGACACGAGTCGAAGTACTGGCTGGTCCGCGTGTGTTGTTAAATACTAGAGTTGACACCATTTAACCCGTCTTCCCGCAAGTCTTCTCTTCCCCACCTTTGAGACATCTAACTCAGGGTCGTCTCGATTCGCCGGATATCGAACAGCTTCTTCTTCTTCTTACCTCTCTTCCCACTTTTTTCCTCCCTCTTTTTTCCCTCCTACCATCATGATCACCCTCTTGTTCTTCTTTTTCATTGAATCTTCATCAATGAATCTTCTTCTTCCGTTCCCTTTTACCTTTCATTGTTTCTCTCTTTTTCTCATCCCCACCCCATTAACTCTTTTATTGATCTATCATTTATTGATCTAATTAATCATTGAAAAAAAAATAAATTACTCTGCTAACTATAAGTGAACTATACATATATATAGATAACTATTATAGAAAGTTATAGAACTTAAAATAAGTTATAGAATTTATAGATAACTGTAAGAAAAAATATATAAATTTCCTTCTTATCATTTAGACTACGTAAATAAAATTTTAAACGCAATTTTTACATTAACATTTTTAATTTATTAATCTATCATTTAATACTCTAAGTAACCATTATAAAAAAAAAAAATCACACTGATAACTATAACCTCTAAGTAAAAGAAAAAAAAAATAAATAAATAAATTTCTTTCTTATCATTTAGACTTCGTACATCGAATTTTAAACGCATGGTCGCGCAAAACACAAATAATTTCATTTAAAAGCAAAAGAGTATTATCGAAGAAGGCGAACGAGAAAATATATATGTATATATAGTATATAAAGCAACTCGAGTAAGCTCGAGTAATAAACTCTGTCGAGAAGAGGAGAGAGACCGTCTTTAAAAGGACCTTGACGTCGAAGAAACCGCGAAGAAGCCGAGGTTAGCTTCGTTTTAACCTCGCGAGGCCAACTCCATAGCGATCGAGATTCTCCAACGAGAGGAAGAGTGGTGGTATCCTCTTAACGAATTTTTCTTCAATTAGAGTTTGGAAAGAGAAGACAGGAGGGACTCAAAATTAATATTCCGACCTTGTGTCTCTTCGTTTTTATTTTATCTATCTCTCTCGTTTTATTCTTACTAAGTTTTTCTCTTTCCTTTTTATTTTTTAGGTTTCTAGATTCTCATCTGAAGTTTTTGCTACGATCTCATTTTCTTTTTACACCCCCTGTTGTTGTTGTTGTTGCTTTTTTTAAATTTATTTTTATTATTATTATTATTATCATTTTTTGTGTTATACTCTTTCGAATGACTCGTTCGATATAATACTTTGCCCTGATGGTTCTCTCTTCGTCATCGTCATTGACTCTTGAACAACAATAACCATCCATAAACAGGAGATTGCATCTGCGAAACCGCAAAAACGGGGCGTCAAATAAAAACGATAATTCGACTTATCGCGAAATCGGATAGTATAGTTCATCGTCAGGCGGCGGCGGTGGCGGCATGGCTTGGCTTGCTGCTACTATAGAGATTGGTAATTTTCCGCTAGATCGGATTTTAAAACGCTACAATGGATACTTCGCTTTTCTGCGAAACTGACCAGACCGGACCGAACCGTACTGGACTGGACCTAACCGGAAGGTGGACCAAAAAGCCGCAAAAACAATCTCCTGTTTTCTCAATCATCCGAATGGCACCGATTGACCGCAGGCTAAAGGTTACACACTCATACTCCCAACGATTTTCTATCAACTTTATCTCATTATCTTTTTTTTCCCCCTTTTATTTTTCTATCAAATTATACTCAAAACAAAAGCAATTTTGTAATTGAAAAAAATGTTTTTTAAATTTATATAACGATGTAATAATTAATCATCGATATATGAACTGATACTAGTAAGAATTTCGAAAAATACGACAGAAATAATATTTGTTATTTTCTTACATGTTTCACACATGTATACAAGTATTTAAATAACAAAACCCAAACTTAGGAACAAATTTAAAAAAATAAATCCTACAAAGTACTCATATAAGATAGATTAGTATTTCAAAACAATTGGTAAGTAAAAACATCAAAATTGTCAAACGAATTAGCTTGGATACCCCATAGATAATAAACATTTTGACAAAAATGCATAGCAAGAGAGATAGATAGATGGATGATAGATAGATAAAACATATCCTATAAGATTTGGAAGAATAGAAAAATATTAGAGTCCTGCAGGCTAAGTCCGAGCAAGCAGGTAAGAGAGCAAGCGAACGTGGAATGGAGTGAAGTGGAGGCAAACAGGCAAAGGCAACCAGGAGAGCAAGCAGACCTTGTTTTCAGGCAGGCACCGAGGCTGCCCCCTGAACCGGATCGCGGCATTAACCTCCGCTGACGTTGTATATACCATCCACTCTCTTTCTCTCTTTTTATGCATTCTGTCTCTCTTAGTGTTTGGAGCAAAAGCAGCAAGTCGACCGCCAACCAACCACCCTCACTCTCCACCTTCCCCCTCTCGTCTTCTCCATCTCCTCAGATTCTACCATCATCCTTTACTCTTTTACCATTTTCTACCTCTCTCTCTTTCTCTCTCTCGGTCCTCTTACCATCTGTTCGCGGTGCAACATTCTAACTCAACTCTCCACAGTTTCTCACAGAAAACCCATAGGCATCCTTCCCAATCTTTCCTTCCCTCCTTCTTTCCTTCTTTTCACATTCTATTTCTATTCATCTTTTTGTTGATTCGATTTAAGTATAATAATAGATAGATATATATATTTATGGATACACAGTATTAGGTATTTGATTTATCGAAATAGCACAGAAGTTTTGTTAATATATTATAAGGGGAAAAGTAGTAGGGGGAGGGACATAAAAGTGACTCGGAAATGAGGTCAAATATACAACGTTTCATTTAAACCTAAATCTATCTCCTCTCTCTCCCCATGGTAAAATCCCACATGTTACGGTACAAGTGAGAACCCTCATAGGCATATGGGGGATACTACCCCTTCTATTTTTACCACTTTTATTGTATTCACGTATACCTATGTAGGTATGTATATATATATACTAAGCTTATATTATCCCCTAGCGTCTGCTTCTATGAAGATATCCCGTTGATACAATCTTTAAAGTGTAGTTAACATTTCCCTAAACCAGTCTCATTATTACTTCTAATATACGTTTCTATAACTTTATCGTATATATATATATATATATATATATATATATATATATATATATATATATATATGTTACATAATTTATTTTCAATTTATCTAACAAATAAAATTTCACAATAGAACGTATAGACTAACCCATCGTTAAAGCATCGTTTGAACTTTGTAAAGATATCCAAGTGAAATGTTGTGTGGTTTCGAGTACACTCCAATTCTCTCCCTCCTTCCTTCCATCCCATCCTCCTCCTACCTGTTACTCCCTCTCTCCAAGGGGTTTCTCGTAATTTACCGTTAACTATTCCACAATTCGGAGTTAGGAAATATCGGCGAGATCCCTGAACAGTACAAGCACCGTTGGTTCGTAGGTGAATCTTGCAAAGGGCCAACGAACGAAGGAACGTACTGGTGTATAACATTCCGTGTTCCTCGTTCTGGAACCCCTTCAGCAGCAGCAGTAGCACATACGAATTGGACTAGGACGAGAATGAGGACTAGGACCACCACCAGAAGGGGCTCGTGGAAATCTCACTCTCTCTCTCTCTTTCTCTCTCTCAACACACTCTCTCTCTTTCCTAAGCAAACAGCCACGCGGGCCACGTTAGATTTGTTTTCCAGATTAATGCACGGTTAACTACCGACCCTCTGCCGCTACCAACAGGGTTACCAACGCCCACTACTGTTAGCTATAATCGGAACAGGGGAGTTCCCTAAACTTTCCTATTAAAACGTGCGCAGCTCAATGCCGACCTCTACCATTGCTCTCCTGAAGCTTCTCATAACCGCATTTAATTAGTACGAACACGTAAACTTTAGTAGCTATCTATGTATATATGCATGCATGCATGTATGTATGTATATATACAGTAGAAGGTAGTACTTTATACTTGGGAAGCCTTAAGACTAAACTCAAATAATGCCAGGTGGAAAAGCTTATTAATTCAGTTCCAATAGATATTCTTCCCTTTTCTAACACAACCAATCACACGCCCTTCTACGTTCATATATCCTAGAAATGTGAGAAAGTTCTAATCCTTTGTAAACTTTAAAATAGACCTTTTCCTATAAGGGATTTGATTTTATACATGGGGTACATGGGTCACGAAAATTCTCATTTATTCGTAGATTGGTTGAAAAGTTTTAAGCTGAACCATAATGCAACAAAAATGATTTCGTTCTTTATTTTTTTTTTTTAAATGTAAACATGTACTCTCAAGAAAATAAAGTGTTCACTCGTTCACTCGTTAACCTGTCAGACTTGTTAAAATAAATTATTACTACAAACTTATAATCATTTCTTATTATTATAAAGACAATATTTTTTCTCTTGTCCCTTTTATTTCATAAAGTTTTTTTTTTTTTTTTTTGAATCATCTCTCTCCCACGACCGCATAATTTAACTAATTATACCGTAAACTAAACGCACGTGCGTCTTCTTAATTTCGTTAGTCTCGTTTTTGAATATAACGTAGGTACAAACACCCTCCCGAACGACTTCTTGAGACATTAATTGCTTTAGTTAATAGTATGCTTCTCTCGTACGTACTTACAGGTAGGTAGGTAGGTAGGTATGTAGGTAGGTAGGTAGGTAGATAGGTAGGTAGGTAGGTAGGTAGGTAGGTAGGTAGGTGCACACGCCCGAGGACCATTAGTCACCCTTGTGCCCAAGCAATTATAGCACTTGGTCATAATCCTGTACATAACGCGCTCGAACGAGCTGAGAGTATTCGAGTCATTAATTAAACCATAAGACTTCTTCTTTTTCTTTCTCTTACTCTCAACTAAAAGGGGAAATTAACAACCAAAGAAAATATCTTCGAAAATATATGATTAACTTATTGGATTGTCTTAAAAACTTTCAAACCGATTTATAAATTCCATATGAAACTATTTAGTACTGTTATTCACATCAATTTCAACATCAATCTTATAATTATCATCCAAATTAGGTAAATACACATATACACAATTTCTGAATTACTTAAAATATATCTTTGTATATAAAAATTCAGTGTATTAAAAATAAAATTGTATTTATATTTATATATTTTATATTAAATATAATATAATTTATTGTATATTTATATTTATTTTATATTTTATATCAAAAATTTTTTTATTTTTATTTAAAATCGATAGACAATTGTCTATATGCAATCTGAAACAAATCTCGTACGATTTGATTAGATTTAATGAGTTATGCGTTAATTATTATGAAACGAGTATCGAATGGTTAGTAAATGTATGCGTGTACTTTTTAGTATGATAGAATAGATTAGAGGCAACGACCGCGGATAATGCGAGAAGAGCCGTCAACGTTAGCAACCCTGACGGTATAATTACTCTCGAGTTCTTGTTTACGAGCTCTTCTTGTTCAGCAAGATCCATCGACTTGGTAGCATAATGCATTTTAAATGAAAGCGGGTTGAAACGTTGCTTACAATCGCCAAAGGTGATCGGCTTAAAACGTATATGCGAGTGTGTCGTAACACACACCATCACTCGATGACGATAAGCCGATTTTAGGTCTGACACGTATATATATATATATATTTATCCCATATATTGTTCAAGTCTGACATACCCTAACCCTACCCCCCCCCTCCTGCTCTTCCTCCTCTACCCTCAACCTTCCTTCAACCTTACTTTGTATCATTATTTAAAAAACCTTTGAAAAATAAATACGCGATTAAATTATTATTCTTTTATTCTCTTATTATCAATGTGTGTTACCCTTTTTAATTCTTATTATGAATTTATTACACACACACACACATCTACTAATTATACTAACTATGTATTTAAACTATAACAAATTTTAAATTAAAATATAATAATACTAATATTTACTATAACTAACTATACAGTTATACATAATGGAGTTTATTATAGTTTTAATATAACTATGTAGTATAATATAGATCTATTGTAATTTAAATATATATTTAGTATAAATAGAAATTAAATAAAGTGTTACATCTAATATTTTCCTTAGGATACGCGTGTCTTCTGGTCATTATTCATAAAAGATTTTTTAACAAAAATATAAATGATCGAGTTTTTTCTTTGTTCTTTTTAGATCTTGTCATTTTACATAAATTTTTTTAATACGAACAATCTATATATATATATTGCCTGTCGATTAAAATTCAAGGACGATTCCATCAGAACCTGCACCGGGCCCCTTTGTTATACAAATTGAATCGATTCGAAGGATGTCGTGTAAAGAACACACGTTTTAGTTTGTACATACAATATACATACACATATATATATATATATATATATATTTATATACATTCATACATAAAGTTATGTATTATATTCGCACGAGACTAATGACAGACATGAGGAAACGCGTAATATTATACAACTATGATCTCGAGGTTGAGTTTTACCGTTTCCGTTATTTGCCCCACCTAATCGAGTATACTATAATAAATGACTTTAGTATGTGATATTTATGTATATATGTATATATACACATATATATATATATGTTCGCACCTTTTAACACGTGTCTAAAATACAATTCAAGTATTCTTATTCTTTGATATTTTTTGTTCATATGAAAGGACAATCACGAATCTCTTTCTAAAACCACACAACTGATTGTTTTTTTTTTTTTCATTTATTATACTATTATTAGATCATTATTATATAATGAAGTAGTTAGTGTGTTTGTTCTTTACTATTCGATGTATACTTATTTGATTTTTTTTTTTAACTCTCTTTCTCTTTTTTCCTTCCCCCTTTTTATAAATCGCGTGCAAAAGAGAATAAATTTAAGTAATGAGATAATAAGTAGTGCTATGATTTATTTTTAATTGAAGATCTTAAATTTAAAAGATGGACGTTTTAACAAAACAAAACAAAAGAATAAAGTTGGATAATATTTCTCGTTTAGATATAAATCGATGTTTTATTATTTTATAAGATTATTATCTACTTACTAGTTTTTTCTTCTTTTTTTTTTTTTTTTTGAGATGGTAACTTAACTTCTCAAGAAACGCGAACATTTGAAATGAAGAAGAAAAGAGATAGAAAAGCAAAGGCGTAAAACAAATTCTCACCTCGTACAACTCGACTTGGTTGTTCGACCTCGTAACGAGTCACGATGGTGTTTTCTGTATTTTATACCACACCAAGTGTAAATAATTCGCAAAAATAAAAAGAATAAAAAGAAGAAGAGGTAGATAAGAAAAAAAAATAAAATAAAAATAAAAAACGAAGGAAGGAAGGAAGGAAAACGTTGACCAGAACGTTTCTTTTCTTTTCTTTCCTTTTCTTTTCTTTTCTTTTCTTTTCTTCTAACGAGGACGAAACGTACCTGACTATGACCTCGAAGTACAAAATGATCTATGTATTTGTAATATACGTGTGTGTATACGGTTTAACGCCTCGTGTTATTCAAATTACTCTCACTTGTATGTAACTACAAAAAAATATATACATATATGTATGTATTTATGTATGTGTATATTTATATGGTTCGTAAAGTTTTACTTTCACTTTTATTAATTTTTTTTTTTCATCAGAAACTAAAAATCAATTATTACACAATTAACCACCCAGTGGTATCAATACGTGGAATAATTTTTATTACATATGCATTTTATATGCATCGTTAATACTATCATTATTATTATTTTTATACAAAATAATATACTAAACATTAATCTTTCTAATAATAATAATGATTAAAATAGAAAAAAAAAAACATACTGAACTATTAAAAATAGAAAAATTATCATTACAAAATGGTATCATTAATTAGAATGGTTTTTATTACACGTGCATTTAATATGCATCGTTAATATCATTATTATTATTATTATTTTGATACAAAATAATATATCAAACATTAACCTATCGAAGAATAATTAAAATTGATAAAAAAAAAAAAAAACAAACTGAACTATTTACATAGAATAATTATCATTTCAAAAAATACAGGAATACTAAATACGTGTAATACATAAAAATAATTGCACTCGTAATGCATGAATCATTGTGTACGTACAATTATCATAAGAGTTTTATAAACTTTGTAACACCGTAGTCACCATATACACACGTATATATATATATTTCCTACATACAAAGAGATATATAAATATCGTCAATAAAATTATAACAAAGAACAAAGTCGAGTTTTTCTTTGTTCGATATTCTATAAATTGTTTTTTTATTTAAAAGAAAAAAAGAGAAAGTAGAAATAAATTTAAATACAGTTAATGTTACTTCTATTTACTTTGCATAAACAAGTATTTATTTATTATTTATTATTAATTTTATTTTATTATGTATTAATAAATTTATTTTTAATATGAAAAACGAATAAAAAAATACATTGAAATACATTTACTTGTTTTACTATGCATTAACGAGTAGAAAATATATTTCAATAAGAAAAACGAAACCACCACCTTTAATTTCTTGCGAGGGGAGGTGGACTGTGGTTATGGGTGGAGGGGGTGGAAGTGGGGTGTTTGTTAGCCGATTAATCTTCGCTGTTTTCATAGTACTCGTTTCCATCGTGGTTGTGATGATGGTTGTTGTTTTCTTCTTTCTCTTTCCTTCTTTTCTAAGCTTTGTTCGCAAAAATGAACACACTACGACAATCGCGCGTTGGTGGGTTAAACAAGAAAATCAGGAACGTCTCCGGATTACTCAACGTAAATACGCGAGCACAACTACGACGACAACGACGACGACGACGACGACGACGACAAAAGGCGTGAGTAATGCGAATCTTATGCGTCGAAAAAACTTGCTACTTTAATGCGCGACACGGCTTAACGGACGATAAATCTCATGCTAAGAAAACTCCATGGGTATAAAAGTGATAAAATAACGCGCGACCGTAGTTTGGTTTAAAGTTATATGCACATACATAGGAGGAAACGAAAGGAAATTTATAACAGAACAACGACAACACGACAAGAAAAAGAAGAAACAAACCCCTAAGTTGTAATAATAAATTCGTTCTTTATGATTTGCTTATCTTTTAAAAACGTTAATGAGGTAATTTTTAATTTGAATGTGTAACGATTAAATGTATTACATTTTATTTAACCATTTTGACTGTCACACCGAAATCATATGTTTTGCCCAGGAAGCCACGGCATTATTTTTATTATTC
Source organism: Polistes dominula (assembly GCF_001465965.1). The sequence continues at coordinate 334,811 of NW_015149042.1, read as the reverse complement.
AAAGAATATAATGGCAAAATAATAATAAATTGATGTTAATAAAAAATTGTAATTGTTCAATAGAACCCTTTTTATTTCAAAGTATCATTTTATAACCCGACGCATTCAAATACACTAACTTTCAATTTTCATTTAGTTTTTTACAATTGTAAAAGGTTCATACTCTTTGGTCACCAATGACCACCGTGACGTCTCAGGAGAAACTATGGCCGGTTATATATAACCCACATGCAAGTCAAAGTGTTAAAATATTAAAATAATTGTTAATTAATCGATACAAGTGTCTATTGTTACCTAAAAGCTCGGAATATATGATCGTAGTATCGTCCTCTTCGAAATTCACCTTCAGACTGGCACGTTGTCCTCTATCAAAATTCTTATATGGAAAGTTGTTTATATGACTTTCCGAACAATGCGCATGTGTACAACGGTAATAATATTCATAATAAAGAGAATTTAAGATTATAACGTTCTGATTTTGTCCATTTTTTTATTCTAATGTAATTATTTTCTGGTTTTTGCTCAGTGATGACTTTGAAGACAAAATATTGCTGTAATACAAGTAAAGTGTATTAACCCTTTTACTGGAACGTCGAAATCATATGTTTTACCTAGGACACCACGACATTATTTTTATTATTCAAAGAATATAATGGCAAAATAATAATAAATTGATGTTAATATAAAATTGTAATTGTTCAACAGGGCACTTTTTATTTCAAAGTATCTTCTATATATTGGTCATATTCAAAGACACCAACTTTCAATTTTCATTTAGTTTTTTACAATTGTAAATGGTTTATACGCTTGGGTTTTAATAATACATTCGTTCTTTATGATTTGGTTATCTTTAAAAACGTTAATTAAGTAATTTTCAATTGAACAATTTAACGATTAAACGTGCAACATTTTATTTAATAATAGTTTTCGCAAATTTAATAATTATTTTATATTCGTAATATATTATACAATTTGTAGAATATAAATTCATACGTTCGTTTTATTTCAAAAAAATTAACTAAAGTAATTGCGAACGAATAAAACGGTATATGTATTATTGCAAAAAAAAGTCATAAGGAAATATTTTCTAATTGACTAACACGATGATATGAACGATATAATTGAATATTGTAAAATTATAATTAAAAAAATGCAATCCCTTCTCACTGATATATGATTTGGTACGTTAGTTAAGTACAACAAAGTCAATAAAACGAATTGCAGCAACGGATAATTGGAACGTGTAAAAAAGTTACTTTGCAATTGAACGTATTAACTTTAACTCGAGTATAAATTATATACTAAAAAAAAAAAAAGAAGAAAAAAATAGTAGGAAATCAAAAAATAAAAAATCTACCTACGATATGATCCGCTAAGTTCTTTAAAGTACATTTGCAAAGTATAACAGAAAAAAAATGCACGTGTAATTGCGAGTAAAAAAAGAAAGGAAAAAATAGCTCAGCAATTGAACGTATTAACCTAACAACGAGTATTAATTACATTTTTAAAACGTACCAAATTATATTAAAATAATATTAATTTAAAAAAATATATTAATCATTGATATGATCCGGGTGTACGTTAGTTAAGTTTAATTAAACGAATAGAAAGAAAAAATACATGATGGGTTTTACGATTGATGAAAAATCCGAAAGAAAGAAAGAAAGAAAGAAAGAGAGAAAAAGAACAAACACACAAGCTTAATAAATGAAAAATATTAAATATCCTTCACGAATATAAAATAATTAATTAAGTTTATTAAACTTGATAAAGTAAATGAGTAAAAAAGAATTTTTTGTAAAGAATATAAAGAAGATAAAACCCATACACGTCGCATAAATGCAAACACATAATATACATACAGATAAATAGATAGATAGATAATTAAAATGAATATAAAAAATACTTCGAAATAAAACCTATAATATAATATAATATCTACATGAGTTAACAAAAATATCATATCGATGTCGAGATCCATTCGAAATTATCATGCGAATCGATAATGGATACGTAATTATGCGAGAAGACACACACACACACACATGTTGTCTGAAATAGAATATGAACAAGAAAAAAAAAAAAAGAAAGAATCTTATAAGTGTCATAATTGAATTTATCTGTACATTCGATAATCATCTATCGACGATGATTCAACAATTTTTAAATTTATTTATGGTAAGTATCGTAGATTATTAGATGTTTTTTTTTTCTTCTCATTTCATTTCGTTTCTTACTTTTTATTATTTGTATATCATTTCATTTCATTTCATTTCATTTTATTTTATTTTATTTTATTTTATTTTATTTTTTTATCTTCTCTTTACCTTTTTCTCCTCAACATTTTGGAATGGTGAAGATTCATCAATCAAAAGTATATATATAATGGTTGTTAAGCATGAGTGTTCACGCACGTTCATTAGGCTCGACCTCGTGCGTACTCTCCATTACAATACGATCGAAAGTAATACTGTTAAAGAATATTCAACGTATGATAATCGTTACCTGTTCATGTATGTATATATATACACATACGTGTGTGTATATAAGAGAAAGAAAGAGAAAGAGAAAGAGAGAGAGAGAGAGAGAGAGAGAGAGAGGGAGAGAGAAACCCATGTAAACAAACACTCAGTTCGAAGATCTTCCTTTCTCTATATTTTTTCTTTTTCTTTTTCTTTATTTTTTTTTCTTTTTTTCTTTTTTTTCCTTTTAATTTCTTTCTTTCCTATGACTCATAAAGATCATTGACCGTCGTGCAGAATTTTTTTTAAAGCGGAAAACAGTAGCACCGTGAAATGTGGGAACGTAAGAATGCTAATTTTTCATGATAATGCGAATAATAATGGATGAAAAATGTTATACCTTTAATATCTATTATATTTATTGAATTATTCAACACTTATTGTATAAGGAAACTATTTATTACTGTTGTTGTTGTTGTTGTTGATGCTGTTACTGTTAATGAGAAATTATTAATATTTTATCTCTTTTTCTTTTTTTGGCTGAATATAAAAAAAAAAAAAAACTAAGAAAATCTTTCTAAATTGTAGTTAAGTCATTGTTATACAAAATTATTAATATGTTAAATATTACTTTTGTAAAAATAAATTATTATATTATAAAGTTTTAAAATTATTAACTTAAAATTATTAAATATTATAATTATTATATTAAATAATTATTAAAAAATATATTATATTATTTTAAAAATATATAAATGTTTTCAAAATTCTAAACAAATTTGTAAAGAAAAATAACAAGTTTATATTTATATTATTATTATAAAGTTAGTGTATGTGTGTGTGTGGTTTCCCTATTAGTCGCCTCTTACGACAAGCAGGGATTACTGAAGGGGTATTCTTAAGAACCCGCCCCACTCACGGGTTTTATTATTTTCTTACTAAAAAAAAAAAAAAAAATTAAAATAAAAAACAAAACAAAACATCGATTAATTAGAAGAAAAAGTAAATAAAGAAATTAGAAAAATAATTTAAATAACTAAATTTTGTAATCACAATTAAATCGTATTATTTGATTAAAATTAAGCAAATGAAGGTAACAAACAAATAAACAAATGTTATTATTTCTCTATGTATACTCCAATGATTATTTTTTTTCATAAAATAAAAAAATAAAAGAGTCAATAAACTTCTCAAAATGTTAATGCACTTAATTCCTTTTTTTTTTTTTCTTATGAAAAATGAACAAAACAAGATGTGCAACCCTAACCCTGAAAAGAAAATATCAAATAAAATTCTCTATGGCAAAAGATAAATCATAAATAACTGTCCAATGAGAAAGTTATCTGATAAGAATAAAAAAAAGTATGTTTTTTTTAACCTTTAATAAGAATATGAATTTAACACCGATCCTGACAGTCGGTGTCTGCATGCGCTATGCAAGTCGCTAACTGGCCCGTTGTGCACCCGGTATTTACGAGTTTACTCTGATCATTTGCGCAAACACATCACACACATATATATACATACCTGACACCATACATCATACACGAATGCGATAAATTTTACGGGTATTTTGAACGATACTCTTCGAACGCTGAATTTCTTTTATTTAACATCTTTCATTATATATTTTTCTTATTTCAACCGATGATCAAAAACGCAAACTTTTAAACTTTCTTACTCATTCTTTAAAAATTACGTAGTTTTGCAACAACAATAACAAAAAAATTCATGGACTGTCTTAACGAATACAATAGAAAATTAAAACAATTTTCTTGACGTTAACTAAATTAAAAATTCGATATTGAAAAGCTTAATATATACAGAAAAATAGAATAAAATAAAAACTAATAAAATAAAAATTCACGATATTATAATAAAGATAAAAGCCTTATTATCTATTCACCCTAAAAWMRAAWRAAAAWAAWAMAWWATWAMMTTRTCRTMTYKAAGAGTTTAATATATTTATCTTTAGAAATATATTTAAAAAATAAAAAATTAAACATACCTAGCAAAACTTTATCTTGATAAAAGCAAGTAATACATTATTTTTCTTTTTCTTGTAACAAACCACTCCAATTATCATTCCTAAGGCTATTAAACCGTTTTCCAGACGAACGAACCAACGAACGAATCAACGAACGAACGAAATACTCCAGTTTTGAACGAGACGAATCGAGCCGAGCAAGTTTGCCACGAGTAAAAGGGTCTGCCAACCTTCTAACGAAGCTAATTTTCGTGGGACATAATATGCTGAGGGGAGGTAAAACGAAAAGAAAGAAAAGAAAAAAAAAAGAAATATATATATGTAAGAAACAAAAAGAGAGTAAAGAATAAATAAAATAAAAATAAAAATAAAAAGCCCTCTGAAAAAAAGGGGGGGAAAAAAAGTAAAACGATTTCTCAAACTACGATATCGCCCTTTACGTTTTCTAAGCTTTTACTTGTACATGTGTTGGTTCTACAATTTTACCTCTCACTTACGACCTTCTCAGCAACCTCCTACTCCTTCACCCTTACCTTCAACTTCTTTTCTGACTCTGTTACTTAACTTACACGGCAGATCTAACTATAAAAGAGATGAAAGGCGGCTAAAAGTGTAAAAAACGTATTTGCTGCTTCTACTGCTGTTGCTGCTGCTGCTGCTGCTTTTCCAACCAGTTCGTTTAATCTTTAAAACGAATATAATATAAGATTTTCTTTACTTTTCTATACCTTTAAAAAGTAAACTAAAAGATAGGCACAGTAGCTTATCTTGACAGTTACTACAACATGTTTAAAAAAAGGGGATAGAAAAGTCTGTCAGATAAAATAGCTTTCTGATTTTCTTCTTCTTCTTCTTTTTATTTTCCTTCTACTTATACTTTTTTTTTTTATCTTATTCTTAATCTTTCTCTTTCTATCTTTCATTTTATTATTAACGAGAAAGATCACCTTTTAATTATTCACTTAAATATATTCACTGCCAACACTCCTACCACCATCATCATTGACGTTGTTAGCAAAGACCAAACTTATCTTACTTTCCCCTTATACTAATTACAAAGTTCTTGTTCCCTCTTAAAAGATCTTTCATTAAATCGTACGACAATATTTGGATTTCTATCAAGAAATCATTTCTCTCTTTATCTATCCTCAGGGTGTTTGTTAAAAATGCATGAGATAAATTCTAGACAATCCTATCATTCATTTCCTCATTCGAAAGGCAGACGAACCGAGGATAAGATCTTCCAAATTATTTACAACTTGTCAACTTAAATTAATCTTTTCAACGCAAACTAATCGAAAGTACTAATAAACTTAATCTCGAAAAGATGATGAAGAAGAAGAAGAAGAAGAAGAAGAAGAAAAACAACAATAATAAAAGAGAAGAAAAGAATAAGCAAGAATGAAGGAAGTGGGGAGGGGGTAGGTGTTGAAGATAATTATGAAAGTTAACTGTAAAGGGTTTATATCTATCCACCATCTGATATTTTGATGAAAGTGCGAGAGAAAGAAAGAGAAAGAGAAAGATAAATAGAGACACACACAGTTAGATGGGATAAAAAAAGAAAGAAAAATAAAGATCATGAACTTTGGCCTTGCGTTCGAAGGGCAAGGTCACTCGTGGCATCCACTCAAGTATCTCTTTCTCTCTCACACACATTTAACATCTACACTTGGTCCCTTTAGTGGTGGCAGTTCTCTCGACCTAGTGCAGTTGGTTCGTTACCGCCCAGAAAAACCTGCACCGACCAGTTCTTGTCGATTTGTGGGCAAACACTGAAACGTTAAGGTCGTGCGAACCTGCCTTTACTCCGAGACGGTTCTCGTTCTCGTTCTCGTTCTCATTCGTCCCATGACGAGACCAACCAACCTTCGACTATCTTCGTTTGATCCGTGGAAAATCTACTTCGAAAAAGTGAGAATGCTACTACTCATTCTCTTTCTTTTCACTGTGTATGCATCTTCTTCTTCATCTTCTTTTTCTTTTTCTTTATGTATGAGTATATGATGAGTGCATAAGGTTTATATATATATGTATATGTAGAAAGAGAAAAATAAATGTATTAACTGAGTATAGTCTTGGCATGCAAAACACGATAAGGGAGATCGATGAGTCATTGAAAATAATAAACTACATATGTAGTATATTGTACCATCATTTTCTCCGACACTATGTAATTCTATGGGGAGGGAAATGGAGGAATTGTTTTTTTATTTCTTTTTTGTGTGTGTGTAAGTATAAGTACGTTTTACGATTAAGTAGATAAAGGTGGATTTACCTATGGGAAAAGTGTGTATTTTAATGTATATTATATTATATAGTGTGTTTATATTAGAAAATATTATTTTGGTTAGTAATACAAAATTGTTTAGAATTAGAATAAAATACAAGATGACATTATTTAGAATTATTAAATTATCAATTCGCAAAAAGATAATATAATGAATTTCTTCAAATTAGAATCGGAAAAAGGGGATGTGTATATGTGTCAGGGGGTAATAGAGGTGTGGCAACTTTCATAATTAATTTCGAAGAAAAAAAGTATGAAGAAGTCTCGAGAAACGAATCCAAAACACGTTGGTTGGTTCGTTTAAATATGAGACGATGTTACTACTCGTTCAGAGAGGCAAAAGCCAGCCGTCGCAACATTAATTAGCCTTAAATTGTTTGGGTCGTCCTTCTAACTAAATGGGACGGTGTCAATGGACCTTCCGAGAATCCAAACGTCGTCATCGTCGTCGACGTCGTAGTCGTCGTCGTAGTCGTCGTCGTCGTCGTCGTTGTTGTTGCCGTTGCCGACATCCGCGGACATCCACTTCCGGTGAACACGCGACTACTCCTTGCACGTTTCTTTCCATACGAATATTACGAATCTAATATTTTAATCTTTCCTATTTTTCTACATAACAGATTTATATAACACATTTATGTACCTTTGTTCTTTCTCTGAAAAAAAAAAAAGAAAAATAATTATAAAAATGTAATTTTTATATTTCCATTTATTTAATTTTTTTCAGGGACGATTTTTTTATGACGAGAAAATAAAATTTTAATTAATAAATTAAAACAATATGATTTCAAAGTAACGTCACATTACTTATCTAAAAAAATAAAACTTCAAAAATCCAAATTAATTATTACACAGATACTCATTTAAATTATTAATCCTTGAATGAATAAAAAATAAAAAATAAAAAATGAAACAAATATTACAAGTATCCTAATATTGATAATAACCTTTTGCATCTCTCTCTCTCTCTCTCTCTCTCTCTCTCTCTCTCTCTCTAGCATAAAAAAAAAACACTTCAAAAAGGTGAAGAAAAAATATCTTTTTAATTTCCGCCCACGTAAGTGTTCTCGTGAAATTTGGTTCAATCGTTGATCGACCATTTTACCGTTAAAACTTTAATACCCGAGCGATATATGGACAAAGTGAAATCGAGTAAAACGCACCAAAACGACTAACCAGGGAACTTTACACGCCCACACTTATATGTAATATACTATATTTACATACAGATACACACCCACACACATACATCTAAGTATAAATATATATCGTTGAGTTTACCTATGACCCAGTTTGACCACTTAAGACTCAATTATTGTTGGACTTTCTGTGCACTACCGTTTTCTATCTCACACACTCTCTCTCTCTCTCTCTCTCTCTCTCTCTCTCTCTCTCTTTCTATTTTTTCCTTTCTATTTTTTTTTTTTTTTCATTTTATCGATATTCGTTGACAAGCGTAAATGCATTTTCGAAAGAGATTACTACGACACTTGAATGCATTTATTACAAGAACACGAACGAGCTTTTCTTTTCTTCTCTCTCTCTCTCTCTCAATCTCTCGTTCTCTCATACTCTCTCATTTTCTTTTTCTTATTCTCGTGACATTGGTTGGAAAGGAAGACAGAAGGAAGGGAAAGATAAGAGGACTTGGAAGCTCTTAAGAGCTCTAATGGCGCTTAAGTCATCCTTTCGAAGAGAGGTGAACCAACATCGTCGTTCACCTTCGAGGTTTCAGGTCAGACCTTCTTTTTTCTACTCTTCTTGTAGAAACTTACGTACGTACATGCGTGTGTGTATGTATGTGATAGCTTGCTCACGCATGTGCACGTATGCATGCATACATGTATGCTCATATGATCACCCTTTCACGTGGTGCCAGAATAAAACCCTACAATTCGTTTTTCTTCTTGAAATCTTTTTATTTTATTACTTGCACTGTTATAGTAATCAAAGAAAAAAAAAATAGCAACAACAATAATCGGACCACACTCTAATTGTTTTTGGCCCTACGGGTTATTGCTTATTTTATATAATTGGCAGGATCGAGGGAAGATTTCTCTCCTTTAATAGGTCAGACCTTTGAGACTCCGTTATTGGTCTATCGAAATAAAGAAAAAAATAAAGAAAGAGAAAAAGAGAGAGAGAGAGAGAGAGAGAGAGAGAGATGGAAAGAAGTCGATTGCGAAACGTTCAAGAAGGGATAAGAGGGTGGTGGAGAAGGAGGAGGAGGTGGAACCCAACAACGACGTCTGGATTTTAATAAGCTGCTTCCCGCCTTAACTTAAACCTTCCACGTCATTTTGACCAACTTCTTTCGCACGCGTGCCAAAACAAATTTTTCATCTTCCCTTTTATGTTTACTACATACATACATACACACACACATGTACACACGTGTTCTTTTCTTTTGCTCACTACATTGGTAGTGACGATTTTTCTTTAGTTTTTTTTTTATTATTTTTTGTTTTGTTTTATTAACCAACGAAAGAGACAAAAATTCCAACAAGGAGGAATTTGAAAAAAGTATAAACCCCTATCTCTTTTTCTCACTCTCATTCTTTTATTTTTCTCTCTTTTCTTACCCTTAGGGTTAAGAAGAGTTTTATCATTAGCAAACGCGAAATAAAACTTGTCTTCTTCTTCAACTGGGAATTCGTTATTTTAGTTTGTAACCTACCAGACGAAAGAAGAAGAAGAAGAAGAAGAAGAAGAAGAAGAAGAAGAAAAAGACGAAGATAGAGAAAGATAGAAGATCAAAAGACGGATTTTAACGTTTCGAACTCTTTTAGTCTCCTTTTCGTAAAAGGGAACCAACGAATGACGTTACCTAAGCAGCGAACTACTTCTCAAGAATATATTTAACCATAAAGTCGGCCATCATCATCACCATCATCATCATCATCATTTTCTTCTTCATCTTCTTATACTACTTCTTTTCCTTTTTATTCTTATTCTAATTCATTAGTTTTGAAAATATATATTTTAGTATAATATACACTAAATTATATTTAATTATATTAATAAAATTATATTTATACAAAATATTACTATTTTATTTTATTTATTTAATTTATACTAAATATTTATACTTTAAATATAATTATATATAGTATAAATATAATTATAATAAATATAATATATAATAATTATATATAATAAATTATATATATAAATTTAAATATATAAAATAAATATATAATATATATTTAGTATAGAATAAATATAATTTAGTTATACTAATATAATTACAAAATATATATAAATTTAATTAAGTAATATAATATAATAGTATAACTAAATATCAATGAAATTTAGTAACATAATATAATAATAGTATAATATATTATTATAACGAAATATAATTTAGTTCAATACCCTGAAATATCTATTTCTCTTTTCTTCAATTAAAATAATATAAAAAGAATTTAAATACGCGGAAGAAGGAAGTTATAAGAAAATGATCCTTATCTCTAACTTAACTCTAATCGATTTAATTTCACTATATTTTCTCTCACTATCTTTCTCTTTCTCTCTCTCTCTTTATCTCTTTTATTATTTCTTTATTTGGTAACAAATAAATCTGATTTATGGTGTCTCTCGTAATTAATCCAGCCTGGTCAGCGGGAGGATCGTAAAACGTTCGTGTATCTCTTATAAGAGATTTCCCCATTCCCTTTTCTCAACCTCCTCCCAATCTCCTTCTCTTCTCCTTCCCTCTCCATCCCTTGTCCCTCAATTCTCCTTCACTATATTTTCCTCTTCTTTTTCTTTCATTCAAGGTATCCCAATAGGCCGCTAATGATCGTAGGTACGATTAATCACGCGTATCTTGTACATACTCGTTCACTGCTCGCAAACGCGCCGTATGTCATCTAACGCGAGTATATATGGTGTTGGCCTAACTGCCAGAGGCCATTTACAAACTACCACCAATACCAATAACACACCATCTCAACACTAACACCATCACCAACTTCTCCTACTTCTTTTTCTTTTCTTTCTTTTTTTTTTTTTTATTTTCTTTTACAATCATCTAGGAAAATAACGTCAGTTTTTGTGGCCAGGAGGAGTCAACTGACACAACTTCATCTTTTTACGTTTCTTACTGAGACTACGTTAACGTTATCTTCGATATTACTGAAGCCAGACGTCGGACTCTTTACGCTTGACGATTCCAGTAAAATTTTTCTTCCTTCCTTCCTTCCCTCTCTCTTTCTCTCTCTCTCTCTATCTGTCTGACTATCTTTCTATGTGTGTGTGTTTGTATGTGTATCTGTCTTTTCCTTTAGAATAATTCCAAGAAATGAAGAGAAGGAATGCTTTGTGTCTTCCAACGATTTCGTAAATCGTTCGTTTGTAAGCTTACCGATCATTAAAAACCACAACACTGAGGGTCAACCAAGAAAAGTGGTGGATACTTCGATCAAATTCGAAGATACGTTTGCTTGTAAGATTTATTTTTTAAGTTACTATTAATACTTTACACTCAAAGTTTTGTTTTTCATCTCATCAATAACTCATAAAACAATTTCAATAGAAAAATCATATTTATATATTATAAACTAATTATATACTTAATATAGTTAATTTAATAATACTATTATATTATACTCTCTCTCTACTATTATATTATATTACTAAATTTAAACCCTCAAGTGCAAAGGGTTAATTATAGTTTGGTATAGTTCACCTTCGTTGAATATATCATGATACTTTATATATATTAAGGGGATCGAAAAGTAATCAAAAATTCTTCTTTAATCTCCCCAAAAAGTGTTAGAAAATGATAGAAAAATTTATTGTTGATTACCATTGAAAAGTTATAGAATAAATAAATGTTTTTCTCCAGTAAACAAAGTTATGATTAAAATTTTTGGTCACCCGAATACATTGCATTCATTTAACTTTCTCTCTATCCCTGTGTTGTTCACTTTTAAAAAGTATGAGAAATAAATGTTTGCCTCTCCTGGACAGAATACAAATACGAATGGCACCGATGAGGAAGACCGAACACTAACCAACGAGTGAAAAGTAATCCCTTATCAAAGAATCCATTCACGAACAAGATAAGCCCTTATCGCAAACAAGTTGTAAAGTCGCGCATCGTGTCTCCTGATGTATCTCTTATTCCCATCTTTATTATACCGTTTTACTCGACCCGTTATTCTTTCACGATTTCTCTATCCTTACGTAAACTCTTCTTCCATTTACTATTTTATTACGTTACATCATTACTAAACATCACGCCAATTATATTATATATACAATATAAAACGAGTTATATAATTTTTTTTATTTTTTTTTATTTTTATTATACATCGATCTTATTTATCGATTTCATTTATAATTTATAAATTATTTTTATCTTAATGTCGTTTATAATGATGATTTATTTTATATATTTTTTGTATTCGATCTGTAGTCTAAAAGAAAAAATACAATAACTTGAAATAATTAAATATATTATATTAATATATTATTATATAATAATATTATATAATAATTTTATATACAATAATTTATATAATAACTTATATAATATATTTTATTTATTATAAATTATAACATTATTACATAATTGTATATTATGTAATATATTATTCCTATAATTTATTTTATATATGGTGTACTATAAAATCAATTAATCGTCAAATTATTTCAATTTTTATTGTAATATGTAATATTTTATTACGAGAAATGTTTAATGATTCTTCAAAATAAAATGCAATGATGGAATATATTTAATTTAATTTATATATATATTTATATATTCTGTTTTTTTTTTTTTTTTGAGAATACAATATATCCCTTATATCAATCTTCCCCATCCCCTATCCCACCTATCCTATCTATCTCTCTCATTCTGTTTTTTCAATCTTTCTCTCAATGTTTCTGACTATGTTCGAGGGTCACTGGCATAGGCCAATATTTGAGAGTTTTACGCGAGTGTGAGAAAGACTTTTTTTTTTTTTTTCTTTTTAATGGAGAACAGAGTGTGCCTCTGTATCCACGTGCGTGTTTATCCTCGAACTAAGGCAAGTCGGGGTCTCGATTTGGTTTCTACGAAACGATTTCGACGTACCGTCGTTAAAAGGGAATCGTTACGACCAGAAAAATGACGATTCGGTGCTTTAACACCGTTGTTTTATAGCGCGGTCGAACGTAACGTCGATAAATGACGAAAAACCTTCGGGAATCTTTACTTCCTTTTTTTATCTTTTTTTATTTTTTCTCCATTCAACAAATTTCATTTTTGTTTTCTGTGCGACAGTACTCTCTTCGGTTTTCTTCAATTCGTAATAATTAATAAAAACTGTAATATTACACGATAAGAAAGATAAGTAATTCATTTAACACCTAATTGCTTCATTTCTCGTATTAACGAAGGATTATTTAAAAATACGATGATAAATAAAACGTACGTGCGTAAATATATACAAATTGAACAAGTTGATTAAACAAAAAAACAAAAAACAATAAGAAAGAAAAAATGAATTTTTCAAACCCTGAAATTTCAAGTTCTTCATGTTCTATACGAACACACATGCCCACACATTCGTATGCATTCACAAATACATTTGTATATTCACGTTTGTATAATAGCAACGTCTACGAACGCGCCCATATGTTTACATGCTAGCAAAAGCACCAAAGAAAGAAGGAACCTATCGATCTCTCTAATATGTCTGATGGATCGAGAAAGAGAGAAAGAGAGAGAAAGAGGAATAAAGTTTATTTTCAAAACGAGGCTGTGTGTGATCATTCGTGAGCAACGGTATCGATCTTTTCCTTTGAACCATCCCGCGAATCTTCTTCCCTCCCGATTATAATTATCTAAATGGGTCAGTCTCTAGAATAGGGTAAGCTAAACGTTTGATCAAAAGATCGCACCTCGGGCACCTCACAACAACAACTCGATTATAGTGCCGGTTTTATTCGATCTAGACGGATCCACAGACGGATCTATCAGACGATCTGAAACTTTATAACTATGATACAAACGTGATCGTCAATTCTATATATAGAAAAGAGAAAGAGATAGAAATATATACATAATTTATAATATTTTTTTTATAATAAAATGTTCATTTTTACAAAAATTAAAACTGACAAATTTCATGATGATTTAATTATACATAAATCAAAGAATATAGCATAAGTTTCTGAGATATGCAACTTTGGTGTATATTATATTTTAAATACATATATTTATATTATTTATTAGAATTAAATATGAGATAGTTAGTATATTTAAAGTTGATTACCATAAAGTAATGTACTTATAAAATAAATGAATATATAAATCGTAACGCAAAACATCATTTGGAATATACTATAAAATTCTTATTAGAGGGTAACAATTTTTCATCTGATTAGTTAAAATTATTATTGCATATTTATAAGACACCTAATAAATTGTCTCAACATCTATTGGTAGAAACATGATCAGCATAAGATTATATACAAATAACATTTGCTTCATCGTTCATCAGTAATTCCCACGATTCTAGTTTGTATATATCTCATGAAAATTCCAATAGACTGTAAAAAAAGAAAGAGAGAGGGAGAAATGTAGAATACGTTATCCTCTTTTAAGAGACATCCAAGCGTTATTAATTATCCAAGAACGTAAAGCGTTCTCGCGAATCGCGGATACCAACATTACCAACACTAACAAAACCAACAGCAATACCACAAGCAAGCAACCAACCAACCAACCACCACCACTATTATAGCTCACCGTTAGGAATCGTTGTGTGTTAAGCTCGTGCCACCGAAAGCAGTCACGTCGGATTTCTCACCGACTAGATCCGAGCTCATGCTCGTTAATTAATTCCTGGATTGCAATCAAAACACCCCCGCTCTACCCCTCATTCCAAACCCGAGAAGCACCAGAAGCAACGCGTCTCATGCGCGTTTACGTCGTTGCCAGGCATATCCCTATTCGACCCTTACTCCCTTATCCATCCTTCCTTCCTTCCTTCCTTCCTTCCTTCCTTCCTTCCTCTTTCCATATACCTGCCTACCAATAACCAGTGACGTTTAAACCACGATAGGGATAGGGTTTTGCTTTTCTAACTATCAAATACATCAAGTTAATCTTCTATCGGGTTGTCTGGAAAACTCGATCAAATCATAGGACAACAAATATTCAAAGCCAACGATTGTGTTATCAATTAAATTGATGAATGAATTAAACAAAAATATATTAAGTCGTCCCAAAAATTTGTTCCTTTTTTTTATGATAAGTTGAACAGCATTCTATGTGTAATATATATTTAGTATTTATATTTTACATTATTTTATTTTTAAAAATATCGATTCCATTTTATTTTATTTTTACTATACTTTAAATTATTCAACATAAAAAATATTGCCTGTAGAATTAGTAAAATGAAAGAAACTTTTGAGACAACTTAAAATATATTACAAACTAGTATTTCAATCGGTTATCCTTCCTTCCTTCCTTCCTTCCCTTCCTATATACCTGCCTACCAATAACCAATGACGTTTAAACCACTATGGGGTTTTGCTTTTCTATCAAATACACCGATCGATCAAATCATAGGACAACAAATATTGCAATCCAACGATTATGTTGTCATCGATTATGAATAAAACTAAATACATGAAACAGTTTTAAATCATTCAGACAAAACTGAATTAAACAAAAAAATTTTTTATAAATATTATAAACTTGTACTTAAATGGAGCACGAATTTTTCTGTATAACCCAATATATAATTCGAAATTTTGATGAATTATAAATACCCGATGTGCCTTCCTCATTAATTTCATTTCGCATGAATTCTCACATATTTTCTCTGAAAATTCCCAGTTTCACTAATACGATTTTAATACGTCGAAGGAAAAAATAATATTGGTAGGACATTTAAACGAGACGAACGATGAAGATGATTTACTTTATTCATTCGAATTTTATCTAACGTGTACGTTCAATGTGTTTAACAGAAAAATAAAAATAAAAAGAGAAAATATAAGAGACACAAGAAGACAGGGATGTATAATCGAGGAAGGAAAACAAGGAATCCACTCGACTACACCCCTGTCGAAAGGTTCGCTTGAGGCAACCTACTATGGTTATATACTACAGGGAAAGTTGAACCCTTTTACTTTACTTCCTCCTTTCGAAGTATCCATCTATCCTCTTCTTCATTTGCGAATCACCAGAGACTGAAAAGGGGGAAATTCGTTGATACCTAGGACCACCACCACCAAACCATCATCCCCATATTTTTCTTCATTCCTTCCTCTTACCACAAAAAAAATCTTCTACCCTTCTTTTCCTATTGGTATATAAATATATATATATATATATATACTTTATGTATATATATATATATATACCAGTTAGAAAACGATCCACTCGTCAGGGTCTCTCGTGTATCTCGAATCACAAGTGCGATGGAGTGTACAACCGTATCTATCTGTTCGGGTAACGCATACGGTACTTCACGTTACTCGATCCTTATTTCTCTTTACCTATACTACTAACTTCTCGTATCTTTTACCCATTTCGTTTACGCCTTGACCATCATCATGTTGATTTTATACCCTACAGTTATACCTATGCAATACTTTTGTTTCGATACTATTTTTTTGTTGTTTTTCTATCACTTGGTTAGTTATTTGTTTTATTTATTTTTTGTTTTTCAATATAAAATAACTCTCCGTTATTTCGTTGATTGCTATGGGCAAATTTGGTATGGTTGATTTAAAGAAAAATTACTAGGAAGTAACTAGTACCATACATATGAATATAATCAAGAAGAATATATGAAAAAGAAAAATATTATAAAAATGATTGGTTAGTTTAGTTGAACAATTGTAAGATGGAGAATTTGTTGTTTGAATTATTGTATATTGTTGCTAATCGAAATATTAATAATTATTTAATTATTTTATATATTGGATTGACAACTAAGTAATTGCGGATTTCACCAATCATTTTTCTTGAAAAATCCCCAATTTCTTAGTTGTCGACCCAATATTATCCATTTATATACAAAATAAAATAATAAAATTATTCTACAAGATTGTTCACAAATTGTTTTCTTTGATATGGTTCTAAATACATCTAATATCAAAGAAAAATTCATCTAACTCAAAATTTCTAAAAATACACTTTAAGAAGAACGTACAAAAGGGTAAATAAATAACCACGTTTTAGTTTTAATTCACGGACGGCAGGAGTATATAAGGTGCAACACGAGGACGTTACTTAATTATTCGAATCACGAGTTTAAGACTCGCGCGAATAAGCGACCAAACGAATGAGTATGTGAGTTAGTGTGTGAGTTAGTGAGTGAGTGAGTGAGTGAGCGAGTGTAATAATGTATAATTCAGATAATGCATACGCAAGGCGTACGAAGAAGAAGAAGAAGAAGAAGAAGAAGAAGAAGAAGAAGAAAATGAAGAGTAGAACCAACCAAAACATCGGTCTCTTCCCTTTTTCCTTTTTTTCTTCTTCTTCTTCTTCTTCTTAAGTTAAAAAGGGTGAACGCGGAATAAAATCGTTTGCCGAAGTATGAAAAATAAAACTAAGATGGTTGAAAGATAGAATGAACAAGGTTTTACGAAAATAAAAAGAAAAAAAAAGCAGAAGACGTTGTAAAATATTCAACAACAACAACAAAAAAAAGAAGAAAAGAAAAATAAGTGTAATAGGAAGAAATCTAAAAAATCCAATGTAAAAATAAAAAGATAGAAATAGAAATAGATAGATAGATAAAAAGAGTAAAAAGAGAACTGTGAAACGTAGTTCTGTGCTCGATGTATGTCTGAACGTTGAATTTACACTTAGCTTGGCAAATCAGCTCGCTGTGTGAATTCGCGCCCTTCCCTTACTACTACTACAACTACAACTACTACTACAACTACTACTACTACTACTACTACTACAACTACTTCTCTTGCACTTATCGTGTAGTATCGCAAGCTGGTAACGCACGTTGGTAACGCGTCGAGCCGAGCCCAGTTAACGAGTTGGAGGTGGAGATGGTGATGGTGGTGGTGGAGGTTGAGGTAAAGTAAGAGAGAAGGATGAAGAGTAAGAAGAGGAAATGGAAGAGGACTAGGAGGAGAAGGAGGAGAAGAAGGAGCACGAAGACGTGAATTAATGCTCGAGGTGTATTTCAGGCTTGTTGCGTTCTCTACTCATCGTCTTCGTCGTCGTCGTCTTCTTCTTCGTCGTCGTCTTCTTCTTCGTCGTCGTCGTCGTCGTCGCGTTACTGAGTTTTTCTTTCTTTCTTTATCTTTCTTTTTCTTTATCTTTCTTTTTCTTTATTTATTTCTTTCTTTATTTATTTCTTTATTTCTTTCTTTACCATACTACTCGCGAGTTCAGAGAACTTTGCTCGAACGCGGGCGGTGGCGACCTCGCCACCATCACCATCACCTACAACCGAAGTAACGTCTTTCAAGTGCGAATTAAAAGGCGCTCGACTGAGCCAACATTTTCGAATGAGTAGCCAACCTAGACGATGAGAAAGAATATGAAAAAATATGTATATATGTATATGTGTTGATTAGATAAGGGATAGAAGGATAGGGTGTATACTAGAATGATTCTAATTTTCTTCTTCAAATCTAACAACAACCTACATCGTTTTATTTCTTTCATTTATTTTATATATGTGTTTCTCTGTTTCACATTTTCAACTTTGTTACTAACACAAAATACATTAAAGTTTAACGCTTTTGAAAGACTATAAATCAGCTCGACGTTTTACTCGCATTTTCGTTTTACCAAAGGAACAAATAAACAAGTGACCTCGTTCACCATAGTAACACCCTTATAACACCCGATGATGGTACCTAACTCTATCCCCTTCATTGTGAAAATGTAACGAGAAAATGAAAATGGAGTGAAGAGAGAGAGAGAGAGAGAGAGAAAGAGAAAGATAGAGAATTAAAAGGAGACGTAAATCAATGCACCGACCGACGTTTACGTTACAATGAGCTCATAGAACCACGGGGATGCGTCAAGTTAGTGGGAAAACGAACCGGAAGTTGTTGTCTTGCTTGTGACTCTCGCTTTTACGACTGACGGACCAAGAAATATTCTATATCTTTATTTCTATCCTTCTTTTTCTGATCTTATACGAAACTTGTAAGTATTTTCATCCCACTTATATAACCCGAAACTTCCAACGATTTTTGATTTTAAAAATAAAATTCCTAAGGAAAGTCTTTGAAAAAGTAAAAAAACATATTTTTTTCCAATGTTAACAAATTAAATAAGTGTTAGGAAGAAGAGTTTAATATTATTTTTATAATAAAATGCAAAACCATATTACAATTTTTAAAGTTACCCACAGACTAAGAAACTTCTTCTAACCCTCAACCACCACCCCCTTACGCCTGGATTTATCTTTTTTGAATTATTATTACCACTAAGGTAAAAAATCAAATAAAACGGTGTAACATGTTTCTGTTCTAATTTATACTAAAAAAACGTGAACCCCATTCGGGTAAGGAAGGTAAAGCAATAAATTTTCTATTAAAAACTTAGTAGTTTCCTTGCGAAGCTACTGGCTAGATTCTCATACAATAAATTTCATTTTCTCTCCTCTTCTTCGTTCCATTACATCTTGTTACTCGAAGAACGAGTCTCCTTTTCGAAACGAACGCAACCGCCCCATAGATCTGAAGAAATGATATTTATAAGGCGCGATACTCTTTCTCTCTGGTGTTCGTTGGGGAACGATTCTTCGCCCAAGTCACGATTACGTTCGAACAACCTTTGAATCTAAACGGCTCGTTTCTTGCCGAACAATCGAGTATCAATGCGATAAGATATTTACCACTACTACTTTGCCAACTAAGAATCTAGACGAGTTCGATTAAACGAGAGTGGGGCTGGCTGGGTGGGTGTGGGAAAAAGGGGGATGGAAAATGAATTGATGAAAATAACGAAGAAAATCTTTTAATCCTTTGACTGCCACACCGAAATTATATGTTTTGCCCTAGACGCCACGGCATTATTTTTATTATTCAAAAAATATACAATAAGGAAAGTGGGTTGACAATATTCAAAAAAATAGAGATAACATTAAACCCTCTCTAACGAATTATCTACCAATCTATAATATATCGTTTTCAGACTGATAACTAAGAGCTTTAATTTGAAGTTACTTCGCTTCAATGATCACTTTATCTTTCTCTATCTCACACACAAATACATATACGCACACTAAAACGTATTTACGACAATACCAAAAGCAATAGAAGATCTCGACCTTAATCCTGACCCTTCGTTTCGTGTCCCTTTACGTAAGTAGGTATCCAACGTCCCCTACACGAGCGATATTCATAATCAAGGAGGGTTGTTGGCCGACCTAGAAAATAGAGAAACAATTTCGACAAATTGTCTCTATTTCGACCTTTCGCAAATTGCTTTAAGAATCTCTAAGGTTTCCACAAATAATGATCGAACATAACTAATACAAAGGTGTACTAATAATTATTACAAACGTAATTAAATTTGTTTTTTGAATAACTTTACTATATTACTTGATTTACTTCTTGTCAGAACGGTGTAAGAATAGTAATTGTAAAATATGATTATTTTTGACACTTCATATAACTTCAAATAACAATCTGTTCTATTTTAAATCAACATGACAACCATCACCAAATATTACAAGTTTACTGACGAGAAAATAATGCGAGTAACATGTATAAGATTAACAAAAACTAATCAACCAACACACCTATGAAAATTCGGCAGACCACAAATATTCTAATCTACATGAATACTTTGACAATACAGTATTCACGCAGGAATAAAAAAAACCTATTAAAGCGTAGTAGATAATTATTGACAACCCCTCGTACGTGTATGTTCGATTAAAGAGAATGTTAAACGAAATAGRAGAAGGAAGAAGAAGAAGAAAGAGGAAAAATAAAAGTAGTTAGAAATGGGGAGTTCAGAGAAAGGGAATGAAAATGGGTATAGGCAGTTGGCAGGTTCGCACGTACTCTTCCGGATTTTCACGCAGCCAGCCTGAGGGCCCAGCAACGAAGATGGAATCGAATAAAGAGCAGGATTTTGCTTAACCCCTCATGGTTCCTGTGCTTTCTGTGCTCGTAGCGTATTTATGTAAAGTGGTCGTCCAGGTATTACATACACATATACAAACAAATCTATAGCCACGTATATACATACATATAAGTAGACACGTAGGTATGCAGTCAAATGCGTAAAGAAGAAGTAGAAAGGGTGATAGGGTGGTAAAGGGTGATAGAGGGTGAACTGGCTGACTGGTTGACTAACAGCAGCAGCTCAGTGGCACTGTAGTAAGCAGGCAAGTAAGCAGACAGGCCTGTTGGTCTCTCGGTTCAATGGAAACTCGATGGAAACTGCGAGTTCTGCATTCGTATGGTCTCTTTTACCGTTCCGTTTTATTTATCTCAAAGCAACGAGCAAACGAGCGAACAAGCGAGCGAGCAAGCGAGTACAACCCATACTACCACGTTCACGACACAATTCCCTCTTTTTCCGCTACACGTATATATACGTATGAAAGAATGAAGAGGAAGGGAGCAGGACTGGGCTGGGGTGGGTTGAGTTTGAAATTGGGAAGGAGGGCTGAACATTCTCTTTCTCTCTCACTTTAAATGGCCGATACGCGGTGTTGTAAAGCGTCGAGTTTTATAGACGTTTTACCGGGGGACCGCGATAAAAAAAAAGGAAAAAAAAGGAAGGTAGAGAGGGAAGAGTGGAGGAGAAGGGAGGAAAGTTTGGAGCTTGACCAGAGTAGCCGGGTACTATGGGTACCGCGAATAACGAAAGGGACTGAGAGGGCTTTCCCTTCGGTCGTTTTACTGGGTACTTTTAATTCTGAACACAGAGAGAAAGAGGAAGAGAGAGAGAGAGAGGAAGTTGGTGGGTTGGGGTGGGTTGGTAGGTGGGTGGGGGATAGCAACGATAAGGCACGTCCGTTACATTGGCTGATCACGCGTATGTAGTACGTATTTCGCGGGCTTGAAGTATCATCCCCTATCTCTCGGTATTTTTACCACCCTTCCTCTCTCTCTCCTTCTCCTCGAAATCCATCTCCTCCTCCACTTCCTCCATTTCCTCTTCTATCACTCGTTCGTTCATTCGTTCATTCGTTCGTTCGTTCGTTCGTTGGTTGGTTAGTTGGCTTTTTTTTATGCGAACCCATACGACACGTCTGAAAAATTTAGCCAGGTTTCCCCTTCCCCCTTTCTTCTTCTCCCCCTTGGAACGTAGGATTTGAAAACGGAAAATTGTGCTTTTTACGAGGGCGCTAAGAAACGACAAATGTAAAACGAACAGAAAACGAGCAAGTACTTTGCGATTCAGTCGTGTTCAACGACGACCAAGTCTCATCCTATTCACGGTTTAAATGTGGAAGGCTGCTTCAAGCAATGGCATGGATAAAAACGCGACAAAGTTCATATACATATGAACATATGTATATATATATATATATATATATTTACCGTTAGTCGGAGCTCGTAATTTTGTTCAAGGAAATTAAACATGCACTTTACTCTCATTCCTCTTTCTTTCACACACTTTTCCTCTCTCATACAAACTTCATTTCTCATTTCTAATCTTTTCTAATTTCAAACGCGTATCGTTAGGAAAGAATTTTCTTCACGTCGGAAATGCTTGTTGACCTTCGAAACAGGCCCTAGTACCAAACGACCCCAATATATTCCCCGTTTGTCATAATGCTTTTCCGCGATGTTACTCGTGAGGAATTCTTTTATGTTTTCCGACTACTCGCCACCGACAACGATGCGAACCAAGAGAAGAAGAACAAGAAGAACAAGAAGAAGAAGGAGGAAAAGAAGGAGAAGAAGGAGGAGCAGGATGATAGACCAGAAGAAGCTTTTTCCTTTTATGAAACGAGCAAACGAGGAGAACGAGATGAAGAGAATGCCAGCCATCGTATCGTTGGAGTCGTCTACCAACGAGAGCGAAACAATTAAAGCGACACTGACTCGTTGGAGACGCGCTTTCGACTTGTTCCTCCCTTATTCCCTTTTCCCTTTATCTACCCTTCTCTCTCTATCTCTCTCTTGAAACTACCAGAACGCAATGGTGCAACTTCATTTTCCCTGTAATTTTGTAAAAGTGCTTTAGAACGAACACTCTAATGAAGTTTTAAAGACTCTAACCAGGAAAGTGTTGAAAAAGAGATAACAAGAAAAAAGAAATAAAAAATGAAAGAGAAAGATAGAAAAGATATATAATATAAATAAAAAAATAAATATCTGATTAACATAATCCTAACCGAACCATTTTATTTCTGTCATAAATAAGACAAGGTGTAACCCACCGATGGTACACGTGGCAAGTAAACGATCTTAGTACTATCTCTTTCTATTTCAAATTGTCCCTCTCTCTCTCTATCACTCTCTTTCTCTATGTGGAATCGCGTTCAATAGACGACGTCGTGTAACGGACGATTCTACGTGTGTGTCCCTACGGATCACGAGCACTGACACCGAGTGTACTAGGATCCTTGTCTCCCGGATAGATCGCTACGGTTTTACGGTCAGCCTTTACGCGCCGAGAGTTTTTCCGGCGACCCCAGGTGTGTCTGGTCTGGCCCACTGGAGCGTGTCCCCTATCTTTCTCTCTCTCTCTCTCTCTCTCTCTCTTTCTTTAACAGTGTACCTCGCGACGGAAGCTGACTATCGTGGTCAATTATTGTCCACGTCTGCAATCTCAAACGACCAAGTAAGCAAACTAAAGTAATCTTCTTCTATCTCTCACCACTTTTTATCATCTATCCACGATATTTCGATATCGCATTTTTTATCGTTGTATAAAAATAAAAAAGCAACAAAAATTTAAACGGAGATGCCATTTAAAATTGTGTTCATTATTATCTCTTAGTTTATTGCTTAAACCTTCTTCGTCTTCTTCTTCTTTGATATTTTTTGTTGTTGTTTTAATTTTTATTCTACCTTTTATTACTTCTTTTTTTTTTCTTTATCATCTTCTTCGATACCACGATGAAAACCAGACAAGGACTAAAGTTTTCCTGCCAACACCAGTTCGACTTTGCGCACAGCAATATCACGCTTCACGATCGGTTTGGCAATATGGTGTAAGCCAGTGCTGACACACACATACACATACACACTCATACACGTATATACATACACGTAACCAAGGACTATCGATGATGCTATACTACTCTTCTCCGATGCTTCGGCATGATCGTTTCTGCGGTCACACGACACCTCATTGACTACCGTGTGACCCACGATATTTCACCCTCACGGACAAAGCTTCCACGAGAACCCGAAAAAAATCTTCTCTCTTTGTTACTCTTCAAACACTATCTCCTTTCTCTCTCTATCTTTGCGCTTTGTATAAGCAGAGAGGAGGGTTTCGTGAAACGACCTTGTCGAGGTTACCTGTCTACCAAATATCCGACCCTATATTTAGAAATTATACCCTAAACTCTAACTCTTCTATATATAATAGGAACAAAATTTATTATATTATTATTTTGGTTCTTTCTAAAAAATTATTATTGAAAAAATAATCATTTTTAATTTGATATTAAATTTAATTATATATAATACTAAATATAATTAAACGTAAAATATATAATTATATTAATTACATTATATTAATAATAATATAATATAAATAAATAATATATTAATTATGTTAAATATATATAATACAATAAATAAACAAATTAAAACAAACATAACACGTGTTAAAATTTATTACAAAGTATTTGAAAACAAATTAATTAAAATTAATTATTCATTCAACAAAAGATCGTACGATACTTTAACAAACATAATAACATGTTTCTTTCAACTCTGTGAAGAATTTAATTACATTGATAATATTAAAAATGAAAATAAGTCCAAACATACATATATACATATATATTAATATCGTATATCTTTCATCTGCGTGTCCTTAAATTTCAGAAACCCTTATCCGCGTTTGGAGAGACTTAACGATATTAAAGTCAGTTACGACGAGAGCCCGCAAGAAAATATTCCCCCTTTTGTCCAAGGGCCTTAATCGTTTCACGCGGTCGGCCATCTCGATTGTTCCTTCGTAGAGAAAAGAGGAAAACGCGTTGTTGATAAGTCCCTGACGACTATCAAGAAGACAAACGAGGCGTTGAAATGAAATTACATGGACGAGACAAAACGCGTAGGAAGGACTCGTCAACTCAAACGCAACGTGTTTTGTATTACTTCTCGTATGAGACCCTTTCTCCTCCCGCCCCCCACCCTTTCTCCTCCTCCTCCTCCTCTTTTTCTCCTTCTCCTTCTTCTTCTTCTTCTTCTTCATCTTCTTTCTCGTATCTTCTGTTCTTTTCCGACTTATCGTTCCAGCTTGCTTTCTCTTATCATCTTCTCCCTTTTATTCCCTTTAAACGAAAGAAGGGTCCCGTTTTAAAACCGAATGACCGGTAACAACGCGAAATAATTAAATCTCCAAAAGTTTCACGACGATCGAATGGCATTCCAACTAACACAAGCCAACGGTTACATATACAACTTCTCTTCTCTCCACTATTCGTTTCATTTATCCCGAGAATTTGAACAATTAAAGGGATCCTACCCTTTTTTAGCCAGTAAGAGGACTATTCCGACCATCCTTGAGCCCTTCGGACCGACCACGGTAATTTTACTTCGCACGATCCAAATTTATTGTACGTTAGGACACATTGGGTTACCTCGAAACCCTTCTCTCCCGTACTTCTTCTACTATCGTCGTCCTACATTTTACGATCTAACCAACTGTGTTTTCTCCGGATATAAAATAACAAGAAAAAAATCTTATATTTTATTTAGCTGAAGAAAGTAATATATTATTTATAATATAAACTATATATTAATAAAATTAATTAAATATATAATAAAAAATATATAGTTTATATCATTATAGCTTTTTTAGTAATTATAATGTCTATTATATTTATATTATATAATATAAACTATATATTTTTTTTTATTATAGTACGGTTTGATCACTTTGTTCGAATTTTTGTTTTTCAATATCTAATATAACAAACGGTGATATATTTATTTAAATATGAGATACCAAAAATTGGTTTCCAGATGAAAAAGGAATACAGTTATCCATGCGTTATTTATTTATATGGAAAATATCAAACAATTCCTTTTCTTTTTTCTTCTTTTTCTAACAGAACTAAAAATACTACCCACAGAGAGTACGTATTTTATTTAGATTAAAATCAAAAAATAAAAATTCTTTCGAATAAAAAAAAATTCTACAACATAAAAAATCAACAAAAACAAGAATTTTTCAAATTGAACCCAATAAAAAAGAAAGAGAAAACAAACAAAAAATACAAATTGCACTACAGCAGCACCTGTATTGTCTAATAAAAATAAAAATAAATTTCGAAGTACGTATACGAGTAAACCGAATATGTGTAAAATTGCTATAGATATGTACACCTATATGTAGTGTATTGCATCGGGCTCATCGACTTCCGTTTTACTCTCTGCTATGACTCACATATGCACTCTCTCTCTCTCTTTCTCTCTTTCTCTCTCTCTCTCTCTCTCTCTCTCTCTCCCACCCACCCTTCCCCCTTATTTTCTGTGCTCCAACGAACGAAACCGAGTACACACGTACCAAGGTTCCTACGACAACGATCGTGCGTTCCTTCGCGAAACCTTCGACTCGTCGACGAAGACGACTAAGACGACGACCACTTCGCGTCATCCATTCAGGAATGCGTTTCTAAGGTCATCGTCCTGTTTCTTCTACCACCTCCTACGAGTTCAACTTTTATGATTAGAATAAATTCAAATAGGTTACAGTGATATATAGATTTTTGTTCAATAGGGATCTTATATTCGTCAATTCAATTTTTGTCAATTTAAATTACCTTCAAAGTGTAACCCATTGATATATGTATGTATATGTATATATGATATAATATCGTAACACAAAAAATACAAATTGCACTACAATGACACCTGTATTGTCAAATAAAAATAAAAATAAAAATAAATACCAAAATACGTACATGAGTAAACCGAATATCTGTAAAATTGTTAATATATACATATGTATGTTAATGTATGTACATAACGGATATGTGTATTACACGTGAATCATGTGAAATAAAATGAACGGTTGCTCGTTAGAAATTTTAGAGGAAAAAAATGTAATTATAAAAAGAATGAAGTAATGAAATGAAAAAGGTACAACGATCTAAGGAAAAAATTTATTTTAATTATAATTTTCATTTACTTTGTTAATAAAAATCGAGTTAAATTATTATGAATAATAATAATGAAAAATAAGCAAAGAATTTCTATTTCTTTTCTCTCCTGCGAGGTTACGTAAAGAACGAATCAAATTAAAAGAAACAACGTTAACTAAATATACTTTAATTATAATATAAAATTGACTCGTTGAAAGAATTTGAATGAAATTCATTGAAATTAAAATGTAAACGAGCATATCTCGAAGTATTGTTAACTCTTTTTAAAAAGTTTAAATAATCAAACTTCTTTACATTAATATTATTTCACATAGACATTTAAAACATTGTCAAAAATTAGAATGAACTAAGAATACATTTTGTTCGTTTTTATATTCAAACCCTAAAATATCTCTATAATTTTTCTACTACGAAAGGTAATATTATCGGTTAACGATCAAATTTAACGACAAATTCTAGCAAGGGTGTAGTATCCCTAAAAAGAAAATCTCACCACCGAAAAACTAAAGAAACACACACGATACAATCGTGTATACTCGGTGTTTTCATTTCACGATTTTATGTCGAACGCGTGTCTTGGAAGCTCCACGGAATCGAATGCGCTTAGAATATCAAAGTTCAAGTATATATAAGTAAGTATGTTCGTATGCGATCAATAGTCTGCTTAAAATAAAATAAAAATAAAATAAAATAAAAATAAAATGAAATCAAATAAAAATAAATCAAGATTCGTATTAAATCGATATTATTTTTTAACAACATTAATCATTAATATAATAATATATATAATTACTTTATATTATACTTAACTTATAATAATATACTTAATATTATAATTTAAGTATAGTATATTATAATATAATATAATATATTATTGGATTGAGACAACTAAACAGTTGCGGATTATAATATAATTATTAAATAAAGAAATAAAAAGTGAAGGAAGATTAAAAAGACAAACAAAAAAAAAACACAATAGAAAAGGAAAAAGAAGAATAAAAAAAAAATCAAGAGCAGGTTAAAGACGACAGGTCGGTCGATCTGGGTGGCTGAATTCGGCACGGAGTCAACTCGCAACTGCGGAGATCCGCTCTGGTGACTTTAGTCGGCTTCATCTCTCTCTTTCTCTCTCACACTCTCTTTCATACAACTCGATCTTCCTTTTCCCCTACTTCCCACTCTCCCACTCTCAGTCTGTCTTGTTGCAAACATCTTAAAAACGAGATCATCGAGAACGATATAGTCGGAGTGACTCGAATCGAGTCATCGGCACCCCCGTGTTAAACTACGACTCTTTGAAATCTCGATTCTCGGATCGATTCTTTCCTCCTAAGAGTAGCCATGGTCACGGAGCAGCCATTAAACAGACCACAAGAAAGAAAGAGAGAGAAAGAGTAAAAGATCTCTCTGAAGAATCGTGTCTCCGAACAACGAGAGAACCAAACGACGTTGATTTCCACGGCATGATTCTGGTTACCGCGTTACCTAGTCGTGTTCAAGAAATCGAGGAGCCAACATGGACGAGCTTGGGACAAGCCAGGACGAGTTCGGGACCAGTCACTGCTGCTTAAGGTTATCTATAGCTCTTTCTCTCTTTCTCTCTCTCTCTCTCTCTCTCTCTCTCTCTCTCTCTCTCTATCTATATCTATCTTATTCTTGGTTGAGTCCAGGTTTACGAGCTTACGTTGCTCTCCTCGCGTGGAACTCCCGGTCAAAGTGTTCTTTTACCCGCGAGCATCACAACCCAACCCCACCAACCACCTTCCCCGTTCTTCCCGCTACCACCACCTCTCTTACAATTCTCTACTTCTTCTTCTACTTTTTCTTTTTCTTTTTCTTCCTCCCTCTCTCACACCACTACTTTTCCCTACTTCTTTCCACCTACTATTCCTAACTCTTTATCTTCCTTTCGTTTCAGGATTTACCTGCATCGTTTCTACCTTATTTTCCTTCTTCCTTCTCGTTCGTCTCCAGTTAACTTCTCTCTCTCTATGTCTTTTTCTTGCTTGCTAGGCTTTCTTCTTTTCTGTCTCGCTGTCTCTGTCTTTCTTAAGGATCTCTCCGAGAGATCCGATCTGTCTGCCGTCGTCTTGACCGCCGATCGTGATCGCCAGGCTTGTAATTACATCGTAATTTATGCGCGTTACGGTGCGCTGCCAGGCCGGCCAGTGGGCCTCCAACTGAACGACTTAGTCTTTTTTTTTTTTCCTTGGCCGTGTTTTTTTCTCTTTTATTTTTTCCTATAGTTTATTTATTTTTTTGTTTCTTATTTTTATTTTTATTTTTATTTTTATTTTTATTTTATTTCGCTTGCAACTATCCGAGAGAACGAGTCAGTGAGTGGTTCGCAAAGGACCGAAGGATTTAAATCCCATTGAATATATTTCTCCTTTGGAAGATTGATTTTTCAACAGGGTCTCTCTCTCTCTCTCTCTTTTTGTGCTCTCTTTCTCTACTCTCGATTGGACCCACTCGATTATAGACGTAACGCGAAACGAACCCTTTTTTTATATACTTCAGTTTTTTGCAGTTTCTTCTACCTCTCTTTCTATTTCTCTTTTTTTCTTTTCTCAAAGTCGAATTATTTTTATAAAAAACAACATAAGGATTTTTTGTTACGAGTTCTCGAGAGAGAATTTCGATTAAAAAGTCGTACGGTTTCATCGATATCATTCATAACATTAGATTCAGGTATACTGCACGATTCTTATAATATGTAAAAAGTATTTATTTCTAATATAATTACCACAATTAAATATAAAATAAATTCAATGAACAATCTACTATATATATATATATGGATACTATGGATATATATATATATATCCAGATCAAAAGATAATATACAATATTAAATTCATTAAAAAAGAAACACCCTATATATAAAAGAAGATTATCTTCTAAAGTGGTTACAAGACTCACTGGACCAAATAGTAAAAGTAGTAATAGTAGTAGCATAGATGTAACTTTAAGGGATAAAAATCAAGGAAGATTTTTTATCTAGTATCCAAATTTCTCTAACATAAATCTAAACACAAGATACCAATGTAAAAAAAATTAAAAATCTGGAATGAAATTGATTTTACTCTTCATTTTTTAGGCAATATGATATTCGTACAGATTCAATTCGGTTTTGAGAGACACGAGAAAAACTAACACAACACGCAACTACCATTCACTTATACTAACCCATATATACATGCATACACATTATACATGAACACAAAATGATTATATATGTATTACATGAACGTCTAGTCTAGTCTAACGATTAATCGGCCTAAAATGTCGCTGGTGGTAAAGCAAAGATATCACAAGGAAAGCAGCCGCGTCGTTGAAAGTCGATAAGGAACATTCTAAGGGCTTCCTAGACCTTCCTCTTTCTCTCTTACTCTCACTCTCTCTCTCTCTCTCTCTCTCTCTCTCTCTCTCTCACTTACCCTCTCACATACTCTTTCTCACTTTCCGCCCTACTGTCTTTTACTTACACTCTTCCAAGAATTGGTTTGTTCTTGTCTCGCTAGATAGTTTCTACCCTTCTCGATAAAGACCTACGATCGTGTGATGGAAGCGCGAATAAGCTCGCGAAAGCTTCC
The DNA here is from genome assembly GCF_001465965.1 of Polistes dominula. The sequence goes on along the minus strand of NW_015149042.1, from coordinate 304,224 downwards.
TTTTTTTGTATTTTTTTTTTCTCTCTCTCTCTCTCTCTCTCTCTCTCTCTCTTCTCGTATTTCTAGGGAAAAAAATATAAAGAAAAAACAAGCCAGACGATATACGACAACAACAGTAACAATATATAAATAAATAAATATAT